>JAJVSH010000066.1:744499-766919 GCA_021460005.1 Tetramorium alpestre | reverse complement strand
CAAAATGCATCGCCGAGCGTCTCATCGAGGAGAGAGATTGACTCTAAATTTGCATCGAAGAAGCTGACATAATCTGCATAATTTGTTTTCGCGCCCTTTACCGTTGGATTTCCCATTTCTGTGGAATTTCTGTGGAGATTTTTCACAATAGTTCTCCGACGCGATTTCTCTCTTTCTTAATTATTTAGGAAATTTCTGCCACAAATAAACTTCTTTTCTCTCAACAAGACTTTCCCTTTGTATATTAATTTTTATTTTGCATTATAACATTTTTAATTTTTTGCTTTCTGAAAAATTGATCTTTCAAATACGGCTAACGTGGGACGTATCTGTATTTTAACACACTTAATGCGACGAGGGGTGTAGTCGCGAAAAATAAAAGCGACCTATGGCAAACTACGTAGGTCTTAATAATAAGGCTGCACGAATAAAAAGATGGGAAGCCTTTTCCCGTGACACTTGATATTTTAAGTCCTTCATTAACGCGATATTTTTCATTGAATCGTCGTTCCAAAGGACTTATTACGTTGCGAGCTCTCAATACGATATTCTCTGCAATGTATGTGTTTCGCGTACATATGTATATTCGACTACGGTCGTCGTTCAATAAGTTGACTCATAAAATTCAATTTTACCTTCGCTTCGAAAGGCACTCGATCCTATGAGAGATCCTCTTTTTGTTTATCGCTTCATCGTACATTTTCGTTATTTAATATAACGATCCACTCGAAACTCGGCTGAGTAAGGATGAGAATGCCTTTTTTTTCCATTTCATATTAATCAGTAAAATTTTGTGTCAATTAATATATTGTACTATAGAACAATAAGACCGAAAAAGATGATGAAATATTAAACGTGACATTATTATTTGACATTATTATTTCTCGGAAATAATTTTAATTTCTCAACAGAAAAGACAAGCCATGATTTCCCAGAAGTTATATTAATATTCTAAAAAAGAAAAACAATAATCGGATCATGAAGACTGAATTTTCAAGAAATCTTCACTTCTATCTGTCACGGGATGGTACTCATTTAAGTACGCGAGTAGAAAGCACGAGGGTGTACTCGGGGATGCCCGGGCTCGGATTATCATGAAATATCACGGCCCTTGGCATACGCCCCCGTCGTCGCTTTCCGCTGACGTCTGGCCGTGGATGCCGACGAGGGAGCGCTAGCGAGTCTTTTGAAAGCGAACCTTGTGCATCGTGCAAGTTCAAGGGATGCGAGAGAGGTGGATGGTTGAGACGCGTCGCGAAAGAAACAGCCGGGCGTCGCACGCTGCCCTTTGCGTCACTGTCGCTACGCTCTTTGTTAAATACGCCGAGGACGCAATGAAAAAAAACACGTGTCTTTTTTTTCTCCTGACTGCTACGGTGATTTTTAACAGATTATCGATGATGCGTCTGTGTTCTCGACTGTCCAGTCTATCGTAATCCTTACAATGATTTTTTTTAATCTCTATATTTTTTATGTATTACACTTTTTATTATATATTCCAATCTGTTTCACTGTGATGTGAATATAACACTTTTATTTTATAAATAAAAATGCTAGAGCAATAGTTTATTAAAAAAAACGCAGATAAATATAAATTTATGATGAATTAATTTATAATATAAGTATAATAGATTGAAAAAAATACGTTATTTATGTACATAAATAAAAGCTTTATTTTATATTTATGAGTTTTTTGTGAAATTTGTCAATTCTATCTCTCCCTTTTCCTTATTTCCTTATAATTTCTATTATATTATAATTTCATGTAAAAATATCGAAAATGTAAAATTTTTTTTTCATATCATTTAATATCATTTCTACATATTTCACAGAGATATATTAGTCTACATATATACATATCTATTGAAACTTGAAAGAGGAACAAAAGATATACGTTTGTGTGAATTTTTAGTAGTATCACGGCTAATTTAGCTGCGAACCGCTTAAATCCAGCCGACCGTGTAATTACCGTTATCTCCGAGACGTTGCGTAATCTGCGGTCGTTTATTATCACCGATTCTGTTTCGCGCTCCTAAATCACTTTTATCGCCGCTCTCATCAGATGGAAGAAATCGATTTAATAATTCGCAGTTGTTGCGAATCGTTATTAAAGATAAAGGCGATCATGTAAGTAGCGTAACTCTTTCTCTCGCGCGCCGAAACGAATGCCGCACTTTCCCCGGTACATTCCGTTCCTTCATCGTCGCTACTGCGTTCTCGAATACAAAAAAATATCAATTTAGACAAACAAACAAAAATAGCGCTGCATAATGAACTTATATTTTTTCGCGAGAAATGCCCAGGTAAAATTACACCGGCGATGTGTCAGACAGCCCGAAGCGCCGACGCGGCTTGGCGAAACTTACACCGTGCCGACCGGACGGAGAGGGAAAGAGCAAGTTGACAACTTTAACTTAAATTCCACTAATGACATCATTAAAATAATAAACGACGTCGTTTAGAAAGTAGAATGCGCCGGCTCGGGACACGCTCGGCCGCGACGTACTCGCGACACGGGAAATCCTCGGAAATCGGAAAAGTTCTCATTCGTCGATGCGACGAATTCCGTTCCGGCCACCGCGTCCCGATTATTGGTGTCCGATACTCGAACGCTCGACTCGTTCGACGCATAAAGACAACGAATCAAGTCAGAAGTTACATGTACTCCCGATTTGCGATTTACGTGACTGCCAAATCCAGCGTGAAGCAACGTGCGTGCATTTCATTTTCTCTTCACACAGACATTTAATAATTCTCAGAATCTATTCTTCGTTTAGTTTGATATCGATTTTTTAACTCTTAATAAGAATTCAATTTTTAATCAAAACATTGATGTTTAAAACATAAATTATTACAAGACTTTTAGATATTAATGCAACTTATATGTATATATATATATATATATGTGTCATCTGAAATAAATATAAAAATGAAAATGTGAAAAATGTAATTTGAATTATTATTAGCGTAAAAATAGATTTTTATCTAAACATCATTCAAAAAGAAAATCATTCTAAAAAGTGAATGAAAGATCTCCGAGAGATCCTTATTCACCAATTACATTGAGTTTTTTTACGTTATTTTATTAATTAAGAGTTAGAACAACTTGGTAAAAGACTTTCAGCCTTCTTCAGTACAAGGCGTGTTTTTTCAAGGAAAACAGCTCATGGATCTTTCAGTGTTTCGTAGTATTATTTACTTTCCAAGTAAGTAACCGTAGTATCTTCGGTTTTGTCGCGCCATCCACTTTTACCCGACTTTCTTCCCTGTACAACTCGTTTCCGCTGTTAGCCGATCTTGTTTGCGGCCCCGACGAAATTTGGCGCCGCGCGCTAAATGAACCACGATAAAACAGATCTTGCTTGAAACCGACGGATATCGGTTCCCTTTGTGTGTGCATCCTGCTTGAAGACGTGCCAAGAAAAGGGTCCGGCGTATCGTAAAAAGTAACTTCCGATTCGATATTACCATAAGCGAGATAGGCGGGAGGGGGGAGGGACGGTTATATAAGTTTCCGGAACTCGGCTTTACGCTCCTTCCGCGTATCACACGTGTCGGCACAGCCGGCCGGATATTTTGCATGCTTCTGCGAAAATTGCCCCTCCCCTCCCGTCTCCCTTACGGAGAGAAAGAAAGAGAGAAAGGGAGAGAGAAGGAGAGTGCATTACGTGCAATCGAGTCCTCCCCACGTGCACGCAAACCGGATGTTTCGGCAAGGACGACGCGGCGAACCGCTCATGCATAACGGGTGTCACAGAAGCGGCATGAATCGTTGTTACAAGAGGCTAATTTGAATTGTAATTGTATCTCGCCCTTCCGCGGAAGCGATTATTCCTCGTCAAAATCGCGCCGCTGTTATTCCGCAGTGCTGCGAGTACGGTGCCTCTTTTCGAGAGAGAACTGTCCCGATTGCGAGCGCGACAGGAACAGAGACGTGTCGTACGAGAGGAGAGTGTGAGGGAATCGTGACGTTAATATCCATAAATAATTACGAAAGTATCCTCGATGATAAATTGTGCCGCGACATGTTATTTAATGAAGCTTAATGTTGTTTTTTTTTACTTTCTCAAAAGTTCGCAAGACTTCCCCTGTTGCACTTCTGCCGGCAGAGAGGGACTCTATCTCGTTAATTATACACCGATTAATTATTAGTTTAACTTCTCGCACACGTACACGTCGTTAACTTTCGAGCGTTAATAATCCGTTGAACACCGATCGTGAGAGCTCTGCTTCGCGGATGGAGAACGAAAACGTTTCGTCGATCCAGGATTAGCCGGCTATCGATCGCGTAAGCACGAGGACGACGGTTTCGCCGGCGTAAAATTCTGAAATTCGGACGTTTCGTTCGGAAATACGCTTTCGAAGCGCGCGCGCGCGCTCGTAGTACAAACGGCATTTTGCAAATATAGGTGCGACCTACTGGATCGAATAAATCATTCAGCGTGACCCGAATTCAGGCTGACGTAAATCGAATGCTCGACAAAAGAGAGAGACAGGAAGGGGGGGGGGGAGAGAGAGAGAGAGAACGCATTCGCAATTGTACGTTCGCGTCAATGTACGCGAGCTTACGCGAAGTTTAATTACGCATGAACCCAGCGCGCGTATTCTCGTCCGCGGATAAAACTTTCGCGCGCGGAGCGGCGAATGATCATTCAAACTTTAATTTCACAGTCCTTTTCGTTAATGCACAGCTCATTAATAAAAAGAAATGAAATAAAAAGAATACAAAAAGAAATACGATGTAATTTTAAAGCTTAATAATTGTGTGTGGGTGTGTGTGTGTGTGTGTGTGCGTAATAGCGGTTTTTATTATAATTATTAGAGAAGATGGAAAATGGAAATTTGTATTACTTTACGCAACGCAGATGACAGTTTTATAAAAGCAATATATGAATTACACATTACATATTGCTACATATTGCTACGTATTGCTACGTATCGTTTCATTGGTAATTTAACAATTCAACGAATATCAAATGTCTATTATTCTTCTTTAAAAATCTTTAAAAACTTAAATTAGAAAAATTAAATTAGAAAATTAAAAACTGGCATTTCATCAATGTTGAATAATCCGTTCGGAGAAGTAACTTAAGGATGACACGATATATTTAAATTTAAATCGCAATTAAATTATAGTGACCTTTTATTTTCACCTTCGACTGTGAGTATATGTGTGTGCGTTTATCGTTCATATAAATTAGCTTTAGAAAAGCAAACAGGGTGAAATTTGAGTGACTGTCTATTAAAGAAAGTTGATTGAATTTTACAAATAAATAATCGCGGTATAATCCGATAATAAACAGAAACCTTTCGGGATTCTACACGGATAAATATTCATGCCAAAGATGTAATTTCTTCACTCCGTCATCTCGGGAATATTTGTTACGCCTAGAATTCTTCGGATTGCTGCAGAAACATCGACGGAAGATGTGAAAAGCGAACGCAATGCGCTGTATTACATCCAACGAATGCGAATATAATCGTGAGGAATCTCTCTTTCCGGCCGATTCGCCTAGATTACGTCCATTTTAAAGTCCTTTGAATATTTGATCGCGTGATTCGCCAACTCTTTCTTCCTTTGACTATGATTATTAACCGCATGCATTTCACGTTCGCGCTTTGCCGCTCGATCATTATTATTTCAATTCGCGGCAGAGAGCCGCAATAAACACTTATCTATTCACTTATCCTTCGTTTATCCGTAAAGCTATCTATCTCGCGGCTACGCTTCTGCGAGCGCGTAAATATTGAAACACCCTTCCGAGAACAAAGTGCAGTGCCCTACAAAATCAACGACTTCGCACAATTTCTCGGAAGAACGGTGTAAAAGACCGCAGACTTCTTTCGCCGAAACCAGTTACAACAGTGATCGTTACGATGCGAGGAAACGGTTAATATACTCAAAAACTCTTTTATTCAAGTGAATTCGATAAGTCAGTCTCCTTGTAATCATCAGAAAAAGGAATGTAATTGAAAATAATCGGTACCCTTGAGTGGTCTAGAAACGGCACAAAGTAGTAGCAAAAGGAAAGAATAGACCTGTTATATGTATATACAATACAATCTATTAATCCTATACCCAGTTATTACATAAATAAAAAATCAACAACTTAACAATAAATGGTTGTAAGGCAAATACTTAATTTCTAAGTTTAAGTCTTTGAAAACATTACTTTAATAGAATACAAATCGAATGCTTCTCTTAATTATTGATAAGAAAAATTAATTGATAAGAAAAATCTTCGGATTGAGTTATAAAAAATATTGAAATTATTGAATATCCCGTAATGTTAACTCTTTCGTCGACTTACAATCCATTTTAGTTTTATAAAGTAATATTATATTCTTATATTGAGAATGTGTTTTTTTTAACTTTAATAATTCTAATCGTGTCGTCGAGATATGTGTAATAATTCCGTCAAATCAATTAGACAGAGACTTAATGAGAGCGGGGGACGTCCCGCTTTAGTCCTTTCTTATTCCGGAAGAAAGTTTGTTGCCGGCGACGTGATCGCGACAGATCACTGTCTAGGTGGAACAATCGGGCGACCTCAAAGGGAGATGAAGAAAAGGTCGAAGAGAGGGAATGGTCGCGTAATATGCCAGGAGGTCCCAGCCGGTCTTTGATTTTAATGGATCGACCAATGAGCGACGGGACTCGTTACAACACGTTAATGAATGGTCGTTCTATCTTAGCACGCTCTAATGCAAAATCAATATTTAATTATCCCTCGCCATCTGCCTTTAGTCTTTCGATCAATCCCATGCACGACGTTTACGCCGGAATTGCCTGGAAATATCATGAAAATAACGAGCGAGCTGTAATCGTCAATATTAAATACTCGATGCCCGGCCATGATATTTGGCTAAGTTGTATAAACATTTTACCCGTCGGAGTTAGTCAGCGTACGAATAAATATTTGCTCTTTCTCTTAACGTAAATTGATAGGATGCGTAAAAATATATCGTTAATTTAACATTCATGGTTTCACCTTGCTAGGCTGTAATTATATGGCCGTTATCCAATTTTTTTTTTCACGCTAATTACAGCCCTTTATTAGCGCGCGCGCCGTGACGTTAACGCGATTTCACCCAAGATACGAAATGGCGTGACGATTATGGCCGTCGGGGCTGGCCGACGTGTTAATACGATATTAACTGGCAATCACCCCCGCGGCATAGCATTCCGCGATTAAGCGTGCAATTATCAGAATTATTTATAACGCGTCCAACGGAATTAGCCGCAAATATCTGACTGTGTGTATTACATATATAGATAGAATCATTCCCGAGTGAGTTATATTCGCGCAGTTGCGCGATTAATCGCGCGGCAAGTGATACTCCACGAGGTCCCGCACGAGGCGACGATGTCTAACTCGCCAAATGAGTGGCTCATTAATCCCGCCTTACGACGTCGTCGTTATTATCTCTTTTTCGTCGTCTTCGTCGTCCCAGCTCACGGGCGTCTCGACACTCTCTTTATTTCACCTACTTCGAAAGGTATAAGATGCGGGATCTTCGTTCGCAAGAACAGCGAACACTTTGATTTACTACCTTTTCCAGACCTTCGCGTCTTGATTTTCGAATTTCCAGCGAGCTGGTGCATCTCTTTAAGTGAGTCATCGAATATTTGCCCCAGTTTGCCATTCTCCCACTTTCTCTCTCCCTCTCGTGTCTGTGCGCCTCTCTCACCGCCTGTATGCCATTATATTATCCGAGATGCATTCTGGAGCCCTCGGTCGAAGCGATGCAACGCGTCGCAGCTGCACCGGCGGTCGGATTAAAGTTTCTTCCCGCAACAATGCGACGTAGCCGCGCGAGCATGATCGTGTTCGCTTGTTCGCATTCTTGCTCGACATTACACGCGTGCCTGGACGCAGGTGTAATGCAGGTAGCCCCGCTGCGACGGACTCGACGAGACCGCGCTCCTGTGCATGTCAAATTCGCGTGTAATAATTCAGAATTGGAATCACGCCAGTCGTCGATGTAACGGACTGCTTCGCGAGATTCGCTAGACGCCGTATCGTCTTGAAATCTCAATCGGATTTGAACGGCATTGAGGAAATAACGAAGTATATTCGTGAAAAAAAGAACGGGGGTAAAATTGATTACGGAGAATTGAAAGAATTACGTAGGGCTGCCTCACTTTCTTTTATTCAAGGATACTTTGTCCGAAGTTGGAGACACAATCGATTTGTCATTAACCTCACCGGTGAAGAAGGTCGAAGAAGAATCGCCCGGTCGATACTTGGAACGATAGGGAATCTAACGTCGACGACCCTTCTCCATTGGCCGTATCGAAAAGTGCATGCATTCGATCGGCTGCACACGTGCATGCGACACATCCTTAAGCGGCTCTCTTTCTCTCTGTCTCTCCCTTAGGCCACCCTTTCTTTCCGGGTCACGTGTTACCGCGCCGAGGGAGGTTTCATAATTGAGGACTAATTGTCGCCCTGCCTGTCGGGGTTCGAACGGAGAGAGGTGCGCTGGGAATAAAAGTGAAGGGGATAACAAACGAGTGAAGAACAGAGGAGACAGATAGGGAGAGAGAGAGAGAGAGAGAGAGAGAGAGAGAGAGAGAGAGAGAGAGGGAAAGAGATACTCGAGAGAAAGCGAACGGTGAGATAGTGAGAGGTGATTATGTACCCACCGATACATACATATGTACAGAGAGGATACCGTTAAGGTACCGTAAACGTAGCTCTCTTTGAGGGTAACCGAGGTGGGAAAAATGCATCGCCGGATCCGCCTTCCCGATTTATTTCTTTCCTTTTTACCGCCATTATCCGCTTTTTTATCTTCTTAATGCGAAGGACCCGCAGCTTGTTTCGCGACATCCTTTCTGCGAAACAAATGTACACCCTTATGTTTCTGTTAGTCTCAACCGGATTCAGCCCATTAATTTCGATGGCACTTAAATAAACAGCAGGAAAGATATTCTTGGCGAAAGGTTAATCGTGGACACGCTCGATTCTCGCGACAGAGAATCGAGGATTCTAGGACACATTTAATTGACATCTCAAGAAGCGCGATTTTCGAGTAAAAAAATACTAGTCGTGGAGCAAAATCGGCTGGAAAATTCTTTTCCTTCGCTCGCTCGTCCCAACCGAAATACCTCTTCTCTCGATGAGAATGGCATTCGCGGATTAAAACATGGACATCTCGACAGGCGGAAAAAACGGGAAGGGATAGGCACGAGATGGAGTAACGTTGGACGAAGGGAGCGTGTCCCTTTGATTTTCAGAGAAACGGGCCGCAATTATTTCTCGCGCGTTGCCCCTGGCACGCCGGAACTGGAGCAGGTGGATCGTTACGATGCCTCTCGTCTCTGCTTTAGTTTTCCCTTCCGTTGCGCCTTGCCTAACTTGCGCCTACATAACTCTTCCGCGAAAATGTACGAAAGGATTCCATCGGCGGGAAAACTATCGAGGAAATGCCCAATCGCGACGAACGATCGATTCTTATTTGAAAACGCGAATATATTGTCTCCAGTGACATTTGCAGTCATCGAAGAGCACCAGACACAGTTGTCGAGGGAGACAGCTGGACGCCACGATTTTCCCCATTATTTTTTTATATCATCGGAAATTCATAGATCGATTTCCCTTTACTCTTCTATTTTGGGTAATAAATTTGAATCTACGAAATTAATAGACTGGGAAAATTTCATATAAGAATGTAAATCAATTCAGGACGAGCGTACTCGAGGGAATTAATTATCACTTATTGCGTTATTCCGCGCGTCTATGAATCAGATTCGTGCGATAATGCGCGATGTGATTTGGATAAAATCGTTAGCTATAATTCAATCTAGTCGCCATACCGCGAAGGACTCCATCGGGAATATTGGTGATGGCAATCGGGTCAATTGATAATATGAGAAGAACGAACCTCGCGTGTGCCCCTGAATTCTCCATAGAATCGCTCGTAAATCATCGGATGCACGGTGTTTCGCAGGAATTTTGCGCAGGTAGCTTAATTTATTACATTATTCGATAATTGCCGTCGCGACTTTTACAGGCGTTTTTTTCTCCCTTTTTCGCGCTCTCCCCCCCCCCTCTCTCTTTCTCTCTTCCCTTTTTCACGTCGGTCGTTTTCATAGCGCGCCTACGTGCCATTCGATCTCGGCATATTTAAATAAATTATGCTCTCCAGTTATTTCATTAATGTCGTCGCCGCTGCGTCGTATCGTCGCGGTGATACATCATAAACGAGACGTATCGTTTATTCATCTCGAATAACGTACAATATTATAATCAGTACGAGTATACGTATTAATTATGGATTATAATTATGCCGCTTCATATGAGCTAATTACGACTAATTACGATGATTGATGATGATTGATCGAGTTGATGTAAAACTCGCTCGATTTACGTCGTATAATTGGGACGATTTCGAATATCGTTTGAGACAACACGAGAGGCTAAATTATGTTGAATTTTATTGTTTTATTGTTATAAAAAAAATTGCGCGCCCGGATGTTTCTGTCGCATGTGCGTGGATTACATATGCATGAATGCAGAAATAATCACCATCGGAGCGGGAAATTGTTAATTCGCCGCTGCATTGCGCGGCCGTTAGCAATGATTATCACGATTTACTCCCATTATGCTAACTCATAATCGCATAAATAAAAATATTATCAACTTTTGCTTATTTACCGATTTACTTTGCCCAATTTGCCAGATTTGAGCAACCTCGGCCGCGCTAATTACAATCCCTAATGAGAGCTCGGCTCCAAAACGGGACGTGCGATATAACAATAACAATTACGAAGGTACAGATTGGCCGGAAGTTCCGGACATGTTTGACATTTAACACAGACAGTCGTGCGAATGCCAAGTACGTGGCAAGCCGGGCTATCGACTTCGGGAACCGTCAATCGATCCACCGGCAACAGTCTATAACCTTTAGCCAAGGCATTTCGAGAGTTCACTTTACATTAGTTATGAACCGGGTACGTTACATAAGGGAAGGAAGTAAGATAAACGCACGGGGAAAATGTACGGAGATCAACGGGAACTGAATGGAACCATCGAAAATCAAGATACAGAAATTTCAGCTTGAAGAAATCAAGATTCGTGATTTTCTCGGCTGTGTAATTAAAGATCCGAATGCGTCTGGCATTCGACAAACTAAAATTTCGAGAATTCTCGGTTCTGAAAGTTTCAAGTTTCTAGTATTCTAAGATTACGCGAATGATCGAATTTCTGCAAAGGATTATTCTGAACGTTGACGTGTGCGTTACGAGATTTTGGAGTAAATCCCACTTTGTATGAATCATAATCCGCGACAGAGAATTTCGAATTCGATGTGGATCAACAAAATACATAGTTGTATGTATCAAAAACGTATCAAATACATATTTGCACGCACACGTAGTACGCAACAAACAGAATAATATGTATTAATTCATATCTCGATTTTAATATCGAAATATATTATTAATACATATTTCGTCACAGGGGCTCGATAATAATACGCAATAATTCTCATAAAAAAATATATATGTATATTAATAATACATATTTTCATGCCCTGTGGAAAATTCATGGAGCTCGGAAGCGAAATACTTGGTCGCATATTTCAGTCTACCGGTGTCGACGTTGCTCGTAATATTTTGCATTATTTACATAGGGAGATCGAGAGGACAATCTTTTTAAGGGAGACAGATGCGAGAAAGTGGTTGATGCAAACGACGGGAGGGTGGCGGCGGCGGTTTCCTCACATGGAGTGTTGTCGCCGCGCGAAATCGTTATTATGCCACCATGATTTTACAAGGATACTCGCGCCTGACCTGTATTTTCCCACCTGTCAGCGCCAGGCTTTCCCATTTGTTATTGCGAAACCCCGCAATCGCGGGCGATATCATTCGGAAAAGATCAGACGTCATTTACTGGGACCCGAATCGCGGACACATCAAATTCGCTTTTATGTTTTCTTTCTTCCAGGCTGCCGTAGATAGATCGTGAATTCATGTACACTTTTCGATAACGAAGAATAAACTCGATATAAAACTGATGGAAAAATTTCGATTTCCTAATAAGGATTAGTTTAAGACTTTCTTACGCAGTTCGTGCAAACGATCCAGGCTTTGTAAAATACTAAGCGCTTTTCGAAAATCTGCTTTCCTGCGGGAAATGCGTCTGTACGCGGTTTCTCGATCACAAAGTATACGACGGGTTATACTATACGGTAGCTTAGAGAAGAGTTGATCGACAAGGAACGTCGATACCGAATGCATAATTTATAAAACGTAAAGGAGAAGAGTATCCGCGTCTTGAATTTCCGTCGCTTCGATTGCGCAATCTTGATCGACATTTCGCTTCTCCCCATATTGCATTTCGGAATACTTGTTCCTCGCGGTCCAAGTGGATTGATTCGAAAAATACGTGGCACGCAAAACCCTTGGCTGAGAAATAGTTGCTTGCGACTAATTTAGTATCGCTGTTTATTTAAAACAATGATGGCTGTACAAACAATAATTTTTAAATAAATGTGTGATTGCATATTAGTCGGTTGAATAATAATTACTCATTACACACGGCACAGTCATATGAGCATTATTCAAACAGTTTAATGAAGTTACATATCCAAATAATTATTCGGTTATGAAAATATTTTCGAATCATGCAAATTGGAATATTATTGAAATAAAACATCCCCATTGTGCCAACATTGTGCTCTAGTTTTCTTTTATAACGCGAGATTAAAATAAAATTTTCAAATATTGCTAATTTATTGTCTTTTAATAACCTATTGACCTTCGATCGAAACGTTTAAAAATACAATCAATTTCTATCTCTGTAAATTGAAATTTTCTATTTATAATATTCAAATGCACCATTCTCTCCTCGCGCAAAATATACTTGACAGTCTATGAATTACACGTTGATACTTTCGATCGTTATGTAGAATGTGTACGAGAGAGAAAGAGAGAGAGAGAGAGAGAGAGAGAGAGAGAGAGAGAGAGAGCGAGCATCCCGGATAAAAATATGCGTGTTTTATGAATTTTAATATTTTCACGTTTTATTTAAATTACCTGCCTTTACAATGGAAACATTGCTTTGATCGACGCGCGCTTCTATGGCGTCCAGCCCATCAAATAAATCTCTTTGCCGCTCGAAGTAGAATAAATCGATCCGTATAGAAGGCCGATATGCCGTGTACGTATATTTTGTCAGACCGACAGTTTCATTTACAAATAGGAGCAATCTGTCGTTCTTAAAGAACGTCGTAAAATCATTGGTGTGTAAAATTGATCGAATTTAATATATCATATACTTTTTTTGTTCACCAAAGTAGGCGATGTCTTTTGTCAAACGAAAGAGAGCAAGCAAAAGATACAATTTTTTTCCTGTCTTTTTAGAAAATGTCAAATTTGAGTTTACAGCATTTTTAACTGCAGTCTCTCTCTCTCTCTCTCTCTCTCTCTCTCATCACGCTATTTTCTCAACACCAGGAGAGTACGGAAGAATCTCCGTCCGACGCTGTTCTATAAATATGAGAAAAGACGTACTACTCAAATTTGAATATTTCCCTTTTATTGGATCCCTTTATAACGGAAAGCTTTCGTCGGCGCCCTTTGAATTTCAATTCTTCGGCCGTGTCTCTGGCCGCGCCTCTCGAAGTATTATAGAATAAAGCGATCTGTAACGAGCGTCGGACTAGGATAGGATGGATACTCGCATATTTGCCTTTCAATACGATTATACGTGTACTTTGCGCTTCGAGTGGCCCGGGCGCGCCCAATATAAGCCGCGCGTTTCTCTCCTCGCTTCCACGGATAAAGCCCCGAGGAGAGCGTTATTCGATTTCTACGGGCGATGTCTTCCGAGTGACCGATTCGATTTCGCCGTTTCCCTCCCCGGACTCGTCTCGTACCTCTCAGTTTGTGCAAAGCTCATTCAAAGCTGTCTCTCTCTCTCTCTCTTTCTTTCTCTATCTATCTATCTCTTTTATCAGTATGCCGGCATTTGTTCCGAGATCGTGGAAAGACGCAGTACATGCACGCGCCGATGCGACCGATCGATCCCTTTACATATTTTATAAACTGTACGTGGTAAAATCCAAACAAGCGACATCGTTAGACGGATTTAGGACCCATGCTGCGGCTAACTGGGAAACTATGGTTTAACCCGCGCGAGGTAAGGGAGAGAGAGAGAGAGAGAGAGAGAGAGAGTTGCCTTCGTTCATATTTCACGGCCGGATTAGAAATTCATGAAATGGAACGCAGATACGGATACGTAAGGTTTAGAATATATTTTCCTCCGCAATTTTATTAGAATACCGAAGATGCCGAATTAGTTTTGTCACGTTAATTTCGAGTCTCTCGACATTTCCTTTATAAGATACTCTACATCGTTTAGACTTGCAGATTCCTATTTATAGCACAGATGCGCGTACAAAAGCGCGTACGCTTACTTCGTAAATTTTATTTCGCGCATAAATATGGGAAGGAAAAAAAAATGAAAAGAAAACGAAGAAGCTCTTTCATGGGAAACGATGTTCTCAGAGAATATTTATGGCTAACGACGTCCTCGAGAATACGACAATCGGGATAAACAGCGAAATCGATGAGTCGCGGTTTTCCGCTGCTCGAGAATCCCAAGACGGAGCTTCTCGTTTGCGGCAGCGATCTGTCGCGCAAATAATCGTGTAGGTATCGCGTGTCGCGAAGAAAAGAATCTCATTATATCAAAAAAGAAAGAGAGAGAGAGAGAGGGTGAAGGAGGTAGAAAGGAAGGGAGAGACAGAAAAGAGCAAGTTTTTTTTCCTCTTCAATTATGGCCCCGTCGCATTCGGTAAAGTTGTGTCGCCAAGACGATTCGCAAACTCAACCGGGCGCGTTATTAAATTATGAAACATCGTATCGCAAGAGTCGTATCGCACGCGCGCGGGATCGGGAGGTTACCGGCAATTTACTTTGCTAATTACAAAAGTTCGAGCCGGCCAGGTGCCGTCCCGCCCACCCCCTTGCTCTCCTTGGAGTCGTCGTCGATCTCGAACGTCGATCCTCCACTCTCTGCGCGCCCGCACACCGCATACCGGAGCATAACTCGCGTACAGCTCCGTTCATTAATAGCATCTCTAATGGCATCGCGCAATTAGCATTACCTAACAACTCCCTCTCTATCTCTAAACTCTTCTGTCTATCTATTTGTGCGCGTGTGGGTAGTTGGAATGGAGCTAAACAACTAAAAGTCTACTAAGACGTCTGGAAGCAGAGACTAGGAAGAGCTTTAAAGCTATTTTAGGTGACTTACACGAGGGATCACACAACGGAATTCTGTTCGTAAATTTACATACAGTAAATGTACTTGAAAATAAATTCTGAATCAGACCATATATGTATCGGATTTATGCTGCGCATAAAATTATAAATAGGATTCTCTGAGGAATTCTCAGAGCAAATTATAGGTCGTCTGAATTAAGGTTTCTATAACGTTACGTTTTTTTATTTGTTTTATTTTTTATTTGTGGTTATACTAGTTAATTTATGTAGTAACTTTTTCTAGATATCACACTGAAAAAAAATTCTGGTTAAAAACAAACGAATCAAAAGAATCTTGTAGAATTGATCAAATATTCTGGTTATTATAACAGGAATTCTGCTTATTATGAGTTATAAAATATTGAGTTCTATTATAATAACCAGAATATTTGATCAACCTTACAAAATTTTCTGATTCGTCCGTTTTCAAGCAGAATGTTTTTTCAGTGCAGTAATTACTATATAAAATAGGTAAGAGAGAGAGAGAGAGAACATATATTCCATTTCATTATATAGTTGCGGTAAAAAACATTTATTTTGGAAAGTTACGGTAATCCGATAAAATAAAAAATTCTGGTAATTTTTTAGGATCAACTCAAACTAGGTCAATCGTACTTTTTATTCGCAGTGGTTGATTATTTTTTCATACTTTTTACGCTCAAATGTACAAAAATAGTTGCATTTATATGCAAGTATGAATAATAGAAAAATATTATGAGATAAGAAGAGGTAATGTTGCCATTAATAAAGTACTATACCACCGTGCATCGACCCAACGGAAAGTACAGGCAGACGTATGAGAAAGTGCTGTAGTATGCATATAGATCGCTAGACGTACGTAGAGGATATTCAAAAATTCGTGCCATATATTTCTAATATTTCATTTTTAAATATATCGTGATAAACGCCGAATTGAATAAAATTCAAGTAAAATTTATTTTTTCGCTGAAAAACAAGACAAATTAATAGAGAACAATTTATAATTTATTAACTAATATAAATTATATTTCGCAAAACCTCATATTTCTCAATTTATTATTAATATTTCCGATATATTTTTTAAGAACCTCTCTCTCTTTCTTTCTTTTTTATATATTGCATAAGCATGAATTTGAGCCATCTTTTATACACATATAGGCGCTACATATTGATACCGTGCATTAGCACGTGTTTAATATTCCAACGGTGCATATAAATAAGAAGTCCCTGTTGCACGTGGCGAGAGAGAAAGAGGGAGAGAGAAAGCTGTAGCTCATTACACCCGAATGCGTAAAATTCTGCACACATCGCTACGCACGTCGTTATACTTTGCATATGAGACACGCTCGCAGATAGAATAACGTAAGAAGAAGCGCGAGAATATTTGCAGGTTGCGGACGCGGGTTGTGTGACTCTCTACGATGTGCGAGGCTCATTCGAGGGAACTTGCATACGTGCGGCGACGGCGAAACGTATCTCTCCCGTGTGTACGAGTCGAATATTACGACATATATGATGTCGTGCGGTTGCGTTGGAGCGCAATATTCGTACCGCCACGCACGCAGACACACGTGCACACCGATATCACCGATGCCTGTGCACATATGGGACACGGCAAATATAACCACGACGGAAATTAGTTTGACGGAGCGGCTTCTGAAGGCTCTCCCCGAAAAATAGCCGTCCATTATGGAAATCGATTTTATGCGACCACGATTTTACGTAAATCCCACGAATGGCGACCTACATTGCTTCTCGCTCTAATGAAACGATTGATTATTTGAGATATCAGCGCGCAAATACACGTAAAATCTCTCGTTTGACGCTAAAGTGCGTCTTATAATGCGATTAGAAAATACATACGCTTTCTCTCGCCGAGGCGTAATGGATATTCTCGAGAATATGTGAATGTTCCTCAGAGGAGCTATATATTTGGCACAGAATTCTCATAATATCCATTTGATATTTACGCACGGTAAATATTCGGCCAACTATTACCATCAAACAGCGCAACTCCTGCATTTGCATACTTATCGATTTCTAGCATCGATGCCATTCACGGGAAACACGTTAACGTACTTTCATTTTGCCGCCTAATGACCTATATCACCGCACCCCGCACGATGTCACGTTGTTTTATTGGGGTCTGCATAAAACAATGCGCGTTTCTATTTCCATTTAAATTCCCTTTCGGCCGCTATAAAGCCATCGCGATGCAATAACGCGCTCATAGCCAAGGCGAGATGCATAAAAACCGGTCGATCGCTCGTCAGTTTTAATGCGACTAGCCACGATAGCCGTCACGTCGATTTCCGTCCGCGTCGTATTTGTGTGGATCGGGGATTTACCAGACCATTTAATTAAATTGTGGAAAATAAACAATTGTACGCGCAAACGATCTGCTCTATCATTTACACGGAAGGTAAAGAGCTCGATCATATTTGCTTTATTAAAAAAAATATTGCAATTATAAAATCTTAGGAATACAGTTATTTTTCATCGAAATCGCTGATGTTATTCTATTCGATTCGTATTAAACAAATATTAGTGCTTTCGTTTGCACAGTTCGTCATTTCATTTACGATAGAAATCGAGGTTGTAACAACTGAGCTTCAATTCCTTCTCTCGACACAAATTTGATAAATTCGACGTTAATATAAATAAAATAAGTTAAAGCTATTTTTATGCATTGTGAGACTCTGCGAGCAAGAAATAAACGGAGCATGCAAAATGCACCTATACATTTGCGAGGGGAGATAAAGTCCCTTCATTGCACCCCGATCTATCGTGTACTTTTTATCGATCGCGTCTATCGGCGTCTTTCGGAACTCCTTCGCGATCTTTGAAACCGGTACGTACTGCAATTTACATTTGTTACGGTCCCGCACATGCTGCGCGCACCACGAGCACGTTGTTGCAATTTATGGCGGCGCCGACGCTTTTTGCCCCCTTGAATCACGCGAGCACTCCGCCCCGCTGAAAACGTTCGCCACCTGACACATTTAAGTCACGTACCTCCGATGCTACACGGAAGCTACAGTCGGTGGTAAGCTCGATTGCAACCCCGGTTAACTTAATCGTGATTGAAGTCTTGGTTATCGTGCAAGTCGAGCCGGACGGCTGGATAAGTCAATAGGACCGTTTGCGGGGGCCAATTGTAACCAGGAACAATTGTAACACCGGCGATAATTGGAACCCTTAGTGGTTGTATACGTCGACGGGAAGCAGTATAGTTGAATAATCGCGTAACAAATATCATGCTTCTCCTGTATAAGATGTGAGGATTGAGATATAAATTTCCCTCAAATTGTTGCGATTAATCTTGAAACTTTCCTAATCGCTAATTGGGAAGGTGGATTACAAACGACAAGTGTTTTAAAGCTAAATCTCCATAAAATATGACTTATGCCAAATCTTTTATCAATCCAGAGGGCAATTTTATTACACTGTTAACTGATTGTTCGTTTAAAATATAATTATGCGTATACGCGTAAACGATTTGCATGAAAAATCACTTTCAAGTAGCAATAGAACATCCTCCCTTTTTTGGTATTCCGTATGTTCTTACGTGATTTTCGAAAATCGATTACCAGCTGATTACAATCGATAACACCGCGGTTTTATGTCTCGGAACGTGACTCGTAAGTTTATTGACCCCATCAAATTATTCAGTCCGTGTGCCGTCGAAGAAAGATGAGACGCGATTTCGCGAAAGACAGCGATCGCGAGGACTATCATCCGCGTCGGGTTTACGAACGACGGAATGCATACACCCCTCGCGGACGCGTCTCCCGACAGAGACATATAAGACTCACACCAATTCACATCGATCTTACCAGAGAGGAGGGCAGGGGGCACACGCGCGTAAAACCGCGCGGATAGTCGTGTGTATGCGGTCAAGCCGGCAGGGACGCGCGCGAGCGCACACGCGAATTCACTTCCGAATCCGCTCATTTCGGGACCGCGAAACGCAGGCGCATTGAACGGTTATCGTATCGCGGGATCCAGGGGAAGTCCTTCATCTACCCTTCCCCTCGCCGCTCGTCGCTCCCTCCCTCCGCCCGTGCATCCCGCGAGTGCTCTCTTTTCCATTCCGATATTCTCCCGTTCACTCCGTCTCCCTTATCTCTCCTTCTCGCTCGCCTCCCGCGTTTGTTCCTCGTCCCTTCGCCCCTCCCTCCTTTTGCCCTCAAATTGTTCCTCGCTCCCTCCCCTATCCCCTTCAGCGGCACTCGACCGCTGATACCGAACGTGCGTACGCCTGCGTACACGTCGTTACTACTTACTACTACGCTTTACTACTGACACTCGCGTACTACTACGAGCATTGCAGTGGCGTATCGACGACCTTCCATCCCAACCTTCGCCCCCGCGAGCGACTGGGAGATTTCTTCCGGGGAATTTTCGGGAGGGTAGGAAAGGAGACGCGTACTCTCCGCGACGACGCGATTTATGTACGCTATTTCCTTCTAGCTTCCTCGAGAAGTTACCACTGCAGTGCGCACCGAATCTCGATGGCGAGTTGTTACGTATCTATTTTATTTATTAGCCCTCCCAATCTCTCTATTCCCTTCACTGGAATTCTATCGAACTGCCAGATCCTCTCCTCTTCAAATTGAGAATGATGGCTGAGGGATGTATTTTAGTTTTTAACGGTGCGAATTTTTTTTCGGTAATATAATTTTAATTCGGTCCTCATTAAAATTTAACAAAGTGGCATAAATTTTTCATATATTTTCGTGGGCGTGAGCATTGCATGTATCAAATTTGTAATTAAAAAGTTTTGCTTGAAAACCAAATTTATCTCTGCGAAAGTAGGACGTGCCGTTATCAAATTATAGAAAATATTGCAGCGGTGTGAAATTCAATGCATATTGCGAAGAAAAGCAGAAATTACCAGTCCTTTCATATCGCGGCCTTTTCTATTACTGAGAGAATCTAGGTTGACTAACGAAAACTCATACTTCAAAATATTCGTGCCAAATTGAAACGGAGATCGGGTAAATCGGCCGCTACGGATTCGATTCCATTGGGATATATTTCTGGACTGTAGACCAGACTTCGCCCTCGTTCCTCATTCTTAACCCCTTAAGTAAAACTTTATTTTCTGCTTGGTTGCGGGTGTAATTTTTCCGAGCTCTTTCACGCGCGAAACGAAAATAATTCATTTAAAGGACATAGAGATTAATGAAGCGTACAAATGCGATAATGAGATCTTAATCGAGTTATTACTTACGATGTAGATGATATTTTTTCCACTATATATACATATCAAGGAATGTATTTGTGCATTGTAGAAGGATCTAAATCGCATTAAACATACATTGATATGTTACTCATGCATGCGTTTCGCGTGTATTTCGATTTGTATCGGAAGTAAGGGATCTCCGATGTGGCATTAGATGTATGCCATGTGTACAAAACTCACGTTCGAACTTTCCATCTCGTAGTGGTAACGTGAGACACGAAACCGGAGCACGAATTTAGTACCCGTTGTCAAAAGTTGCACAATATCCATGCTGCCACTTTGCCAACGAGTAACTCGACAATACGAGAGTTTGGCGCTCACGTTCGGGGTTGCGCCGTAGGTCGGGAAACATTAAATTCAAGCGACCCTTCCCCGGAGCAGATTACCGCTGACTTGGGTACCCCATGTAGGGAGGATGTAAATTTGCGGGAATGCTCGGTAGGCCGCGTTTATATCGGTGTTTACAATTATATCTGGCGGGATATTAAAAGACGACGTAATGGGGTAGGGCCGATGAGTGATGTGAACATTTGGCCATTATTCATCGTCCGTCCTTCGCTATCACAAAAGCATGAGCTACGAGAATCGAAAGACATGATTTAATTTTGCGCTATCAAGATAAGATTGATTACTTCAATACGATAGAAATAACATTACTATACTATTACGTAATGATTCAGATCTAAATGTTAAAGATAAACGTAATATTCGAACGGAATCCTAATAAAATTAAGTTGCATAATCTGCGATAATCATGGAAATTTTTATCAATAAAAATTATTATTATAAATCACTTAGTTTTTTACACAGACATTGTCATAAGTAATATTGATATAATTAAAAAAGTGCCGATACTCTTTCGACAAAATTTATCACTTCTTTCCGCACAAGTTTAAGTAGTAACGGATGGTCATGCGACGGCGCGTGTAAGTAGGGAATTCGCCGTATAAAGAAATCAATTTTTCCTCGCATTAAGGATCCGGCACATCGTTAAGAAAGTTTCCGTCCACTTTATAACGTAAGCGAGTGTACCAAGAGAGAAAAAGATAAGGCAGGGGGGGGAGAGAGAGAGAGAGAGAGAGAGAGAGAGAGAGAGAGAGAGAGAGAGAGAGAGAGAGAGTGAAGGAGGATAAGAGTACTGAGAGGAAAAAGCGTTGCGGATTAAATTGGAGGCGGAAAATGTGCATGGAGTGCGGCATTAATATACCGTGCATACGCCATTACAACATTCCCCAATGTCCACGCGTTACTACTGTTACTACCACCACTATATTGTCACCATTACGCTCGCGTTTGGTGGGGAAGAATCCGGTCGACCGTTCCCCTACCTCGTAAATCATCGCGATGGGCATCCACGTAGGTCACTGGACACGTCGGCGAAATAGCGACGGTGTGGGCGAGGGTGGCCCGACAGGGATGGAGAAGCAGGAGAGGAAGGAGAGCAGCATCGTTCAGCCCAACGAAAGGTCGTGATTTTCGAAACGGATGTTCGAAGATCGCCGCGATCCAAATTATCGTAATGACTATTATTAATACATATTATTAATACATTTCCTCCGGAAATCAATAGATTATATTGACAGTGGAAATCAGTTTATTTCATAGGAGCTCTTTATACCTTCCAATGGACTTTCACTTGCAGATTTTATCGCTGACCATTATCCGCGAAGTTTCAACGAGATCAATTTTCAGCTTGTGAGCTTTGATCCGCGCTATGGAGAATTTATTTATTTTGTTAAAAGTGACATCATTATTACGTTAACTTTTCGCTCCTTTAAGATATAAGGTAGAATAAAACAATAGCAAGGAAAGCTACGTATTAAAAAAAAAATCTACAAGATATTTCTTGTATTTATCAGTTTTCTATATTTCGCTGGGATGCTTCATGTATTCGTTTTGATATTTCGTTTTTCGCG
>JAJVSH010000066.1:522179-744444 GCA_021460005.1 Tetramorium alpestre | reverse complement strand
GGGGGGGAGAGGAAGAGAGAATACCATTCGGGGAACATGCGAGATGACACGTGAAATAATACCAGAATATGCTATGTGCCAACTGATATCGTGTGCAGAAACGTGTAAGGCAAGATGGAGCGATAAAACAAGGGGAAAAGAGGACGGTTGAGGAATACATGCGGAAATAACCTGGGACATTATCGTGGTAGAAGAAACCGGACGACCGGAACGACACTTTGATGCATGGAGGGTGAACGCGAGCGCGAGTACGGATCAGAAAGAAATCCACTCTCACGGGTCGCAAAAATCCGTTGTACCGAAAAAAAAGTGCGAACGCAAGGTTGCCGCTGTCGTGCGAGGTGAGAGGTCGAAGAAGAGAATCCGCGCGACCGCTGACACCCGTAAGTGGAGTGGCAGCGAGTGCAATAAGAAGTAAGCGAAACGAGGAAAATCCAATTGAGGGGAGCTGCGACCGCGCGGGCGAGGACGAAACGCAAGTTCTCGGGGAGAGAGGGAAGGAAGGGCGAGAGAATGCGAGAGGGGTAGGAGAGAGCACGAGAGCGCATCGCGAAAAAAAAGAAAAGAATTGGAAGACATGCGCGAGGCGAGAGAAGCATGAAAAGCGACGCTTAAAGGACAGAGACAGCGGCGATTTGCGCGCAAAGAAAAATGTAAGGAGCGTGAAGATAAATAATAGAGAAGAAGGAGAGAAGGAAAGAGAAAGGGAACTTAAAGCGAAGAAGAACCACGCCGAGTGGCTGACTCGGTCGGTTCAAAAAGCGCCCCGAAAGGAAAACGGGACAAGATGGGCTAGCAAGGGGTGATCATGTGTAATTCAGTTCACGCAAAAAAGGCGTGAACGAGATTGCCGAAACACTAAAAAATACTGAGGAGATAGAGGAGGCATTTTGTGGAGGACCGCGAATAACGAAGAGTCAGGAAGCGCCGTCCTCGGGGGTGGACGATGAGAGGAAAAAGGCGAAGACAGAGGGTCAGAAGGACAACGCAGACGGGAAGGACCGGGATAATGAGAGAAGAGGATGACGTGGAAAGAAGTGGCGGGCGCGACAGAGAGAAATCGAGTGGGTACACAGCGGGTGAGGGGGAAAGGGGGATGAGGAGGACGGAAAAGCGCTACGTTAGAGGTACGTTGCGAGGTAGTAGGAATGCTCGAGCGCGTAGGAAGAGGGGAGGGGAAGGGGCAGAAGAGGAGGGCAAAGAGAGGGAGATCGAGTGAGAAGCGCGGTGAGATAGGGGTACGTTGCGATGGAAAGAGAGCGGAGACAGGGGAAGGGCACGTTGAGGGAGGGTGTGAGGTGACGTCACGCCGGGTCGATACTCACTCATACTACTGTTCAGCGTGCGGCGACACGGTAACCCCCCGGTGATGGCGCACGCGCGCCTTTTACCCCTTACTCGTACCGCCGACACTCGTACTCGCTCCTGAACGCCGCTTCCCGCCATATTAGCCACCATGGGGTAGGCGAGAATGTGCGACAGGGGTGGCTCGGGGTGCTTCTTCTTCCGCAAGGTAATCCATGCGCTTTCTCTCTCTCTCTCTCTCTTTCTCTCGTTCTTACTTCCTCATTCTCCATCTATGTCTATTTATCATATTCTCACTCTCTGTCGCACTCATTTCCTCATCGGACACCCACCTACTAATCATCCTACGCGCGCCCTTTCGCACCGTTCGCCCATCACATGAAATCGAGAAGGGACTAGCGGTCTGCGCTTGAGAGAGAGACGAGCCATAAGGGAAGAAGACCGGCCGGCGTCTTCTCGAACGGTGCTAACCAAGGAGGACTCGTATGGGACCGCCGCGACGGGGTAGCGCGACACGCGCGGCGTCGTTCGCCCGGCAGACGGGTGAGAAGACGGACGGAGCACAGGGGTGGTGGGCTACCGGCAGGAAGGGTGGCAAGGAGCTCCAGGAACCGCCGCCGCCGCCGCCGCCGACNTCGGCGAGCGAAAGGGGCTGCAAATCGGCCACCGCAGCGTGGATGTCCCTGCTGTCGCTCTGCGACCGGATGTGCGGCACTGCCGCGTGGCTCGTTCCGGTCACATGCCTCCGCGGGGTGCGTTTTTCCCACGGTTCACCCTTTTGTGCTAGTTCTTCCGGCGGCGTCGCGAACGACTATTAAGTGCGCTGACAGGTGGAATGAGCTTGCCCGAGGCAGGCGCGATCGGTTAAAGGCTCTATTGTCCCGTGAAAATCTTGATCCTCTTAGAAAACGAATAATCCGCGACCTCCCCCCCTCCCCGCCCTTCTCCGTGTGTCCTGGCACCGCGGTTAACGAATGGGCGCGAAGATTTACGGTGATGTTCGTGACAGGTGGATGAACTCGCTCGAATCGCGCGTGGCTCGATAAGAGTGCGTTTTTCTCGATCCAGTCCCAGTGAGGTGCAAATCCGGCCGAAATCACGGTCAACGAGCGCGGGGATTTACGGCTGGTGCTTGTATGTTGTCGAAGTGACAGATTAATGAGTTTCCGCGAGACGTCGCGTGCTTCATTAGAGCCCCCTCTTACCTATGAGACGAAGCTTTATATTTACACGTTGTATTTGCCTCGAACAAAAAAGTGCTATTTTAAATAATTTTCTCTGAACCATATATTCGGTAATTATTTATTGCGGTTCACATAAATTGAGGTTAATCGAGATTAAGATATTTAAGAAGTAGAAACAGAAGTTCTACTGTGACTGATTTTTGCTTTTATCAGACACATTTGATGATAATTTTATCGATTAATTATAGTAACAATTAATAACGATTTGAATTTATTATTGTGAGCAATTGTTTCTTAGTATAGCATGGATAGAAATCGTTACTTGGTAAAAATTTGCCAAGAGAATTTGTTGGAAATACTTATGAAAAGTATGATCCGTGATCCGCCAAATGCATTTTGATTAAATTCAGCAACTGCAGAAGTTTTCACTTCAAGACACTACACTATTCATGCTCGCATTTTTACATCTCTGAAAGAAATACTTTCTTTTATAAGCTCGTGAATTCTTATATGAAATCTCTTTAATTTAAGTAGCGTTAATAATTTTTTTTAAATTACTTAAATAATTCTACAATTAAAAGTAGTTTTAATTCGCAAAATATTCAAAAAGATACATAAATAATATCGCTATTTAAATTAAATCTATTATTAATTATCGTTACCGCCATAATCACCGACTTTCTAAATCATACGACTTTCTAAACTCTATGACGTAAGATTTGGGGAAGCCAAGTTATGTAATTGCCAATGGAGTATGCGACATATGTAGCTGACCCGTGACATATGTAGTTTGGTTGCTGCGGTTATCATTGATCTAGACCGTGACTAATCCGCTTTCGATGAACGGATGCCACTTTAAATTTCTCGGTATTGCATGCCGTTGCTCATTATCGCGCCATCGAATTTACACGATCGCCATTCTTCATTTGTCGTCCGTTTTGCAATAAATTTTTATCAGTTAGGCTTAGCCTAATAAAACGGCGAGAATAATCGGCTAATGTTTTACAGGAGGGCCGGGGGGAAGTGACAGACATAAGCGCAAGTCCTGGGAGGCAGGCACCTGCCAACCAGTTGCGCCCCAAGGAACCACCCCCCATGGTCATTCAAGGAGACTTCAGGAAGGTAGTGGCGACACTTCATTAACTCGTTGCCGACACAATGGACGAATTTAGTGCTCGTTGTGTCGGCAAACTTCAATTGCTGGATAGCACAACGATGGATTCCGACACCCGGGACCCTATTGTGTTGCTGATGAAGCTGTCTCGACGACTGGCAGAAATGTATCGGCGTGTGCTTTAATTGCCACGCATTATTCGCGTAATCTGATCGCTATTATGTCAAAATTAAATCGTCTAAAATCTTTGCGTAAAAATATAATAGCGATATCTTACCAATCATTATTGATACAAAAAAAATATTCAAAAATTAATTTGCGTGTATACATTTCTCTATTCGTTATTTATATCAATCAAACGCATTATTTATATATTATTATATTTTTTAATTAACGTTTGTATATTTTGCTTGAAAGAAATGATTTAATAAGTAACAATGAATGTGAAATGCATTGCTTTCGTTATCGAGACAATTTTACTGGTCCATGCAAACGCATGATGATAAAATCTCGCTGTGCGTTTCTAAAATGGAAGGGTGTACCGTTGCAGGTGAGCGGGATCAGTACAGAGATCTTCAAGCAGATCGAGACTGTCGAAAACGATCATGACGCATCGACAGCGGCAGCTCTCGAAGCTGTTGAGCGGAGAGGCGAGATGGTCGTGCGTGTCATCGAGCCTCGGCAAATGGGTAGACAGGCTTCCGAGGCGGCGAAAAAATTTATTGCTATGCAGGTACGTTTATCGATGAGCCGTCTGTTTCCGACAGATTGTGATTCATTTGCGTTGGAGAACGTATTGTCTTGTCATAAATTAGAACTAATTTGCGCAATTCTTTCATTACGATCAACGTATTAACCCCGTTCATCGTATATATCTTTCTGCTTTTCCATATAATTCAATTTACGGAATAGCATTGGAATTTTGGGATATTTTATCGGTTTCGCTCTATCATTGTTCGAGATGTATTATTATTTTGCTGGAACTATTTCCAGAGATTTGTTAAAATCCAATATAAAGGTCGCATAATTTTAAAATAATTTAATATAACTCTTTAATATAAATTAAAATTAATATAAATTAATATAACTCTTTAATATAAATTAAAATTGAACGAACGTGCAATATATTTTTTATTTCATTTTACTTAATTTTAAATCATTTTTTACTACGCTTATCAATGATTATAGAAACTAATAATGTGATTGTTGTCAAAATTATTGAACAAATAATTCAGACGCTGCGAGTTTAACTTGTCATCGAGTTAGAAAAACATAGTGTAACAATCTGCTTGCACGGCGTCCACATTTGTACCACCCGGACTTGGAAGAAAATTATTTTCACGACAACGAAGCAATTTTGCGCCGCGTAATTTTCATTCGGGGCGCGCGCAAACGCGGTGAAATATCTCGACGGCACGAATTAAGAAAGTTCGCCGGCGATCTTCGTTTCAGGATCCTAAGCACCCCATTCACTTCGTCGAGATAATCAAACGACCAGGACAGACCCTCGGCCTCTACATACGCGAGGGCAACGGCGTCGACAGGAACGACGGGGTCTTTATCTCCAGGATAGCCCTGGAGACCGCCGTGTACAACAGCGGCTGCTTGAAGGTGAGTATCCTCGCCCTGTACGTACACCCGGAACGATGACAGTGAGAAACCGACGCGATGGGGAGAACGAGGGAAGCGGTGGAATCGAGACACATCCGTGAATCGTCCCCTCGTCTTCTTTTTTTGCCAGGCGAAAACTTAATTGCCGCTGGTACTCGGAACGAGCTCGAAGCAGCTATTTAGGATTGGGAACCTATTTCGAGAAAAAGAAAGAGAAAGAGTGATACGCGACGGCGGGGGGGGGGGGGGGGGGGGTATGAGAACGCGCCGAATTAAATTTATCCTTTTGCACCTTGACATTTCGCGGGTCTCGGGCATCGATCGGTCCCGCATTCGGGAGGGATATTTATCCTTTCGTTCGCCGCGGTATCGTTCCTCGTCCCTATCGGCGTGTCCGCCAGTCACCATGGATTCGTACGTGCAGGTGGGTGATGAAATTCTGGCAGTGAATCTGGTCGATGTGACGCACATGAGCCTGGATGATGTCGTGATCATCATGTCGATACCGAGGCGGCTTGTCCTGGCCACGAGGCACGGTTCACATCAACCGGTTTCGCACAGCCGCCAGACGGAGCACAAGGCGCCGCCCGTAGTAGTCATCAAGAGGGAATTGAACGAGGACGAAAGTGACCACACGACAAGTAACCACGTCAGGTATTATCACAGTGGCTGATTTCTATATCTACCTCTCGAATTAATTCTTAAGACATCTCGCAAATTGGCTATTTCAAGACAGCCGTGTGGACGGCTTTATTGCTGACGTCATTACAAACCTTTTTATCTTTCTTCTTTACTCGTGTAGAAGCTTGTCGAGGACTATAAATTGATTGTTAGCGAAAAGCCGATATTCCAGGACAATCCTCCAATTATAACAGTAGTACTGTACTAGCCCCGACATTTGACTGGCGTCGCCAGTTTAAATCTTTTCTGCATCTGTGACTTCTTTTTAATTAAAATGGGACAATAAGCCCTGTTATTAGCGACTTCAGATAATATACGGAGGTCAATTTTTCTTATGTGTAGGGATAGTAGTCGTAGACGAGGCGACGGGCGCGAAATGTTGCCGTCGCGATCGAGACTCGGCCTCACAGGTTTGGGATCGAGCCAAGATCTCGGATCGAGCAACGGCGATTTGTACTATAATTCACGGCCGGAGAGTCAGTGGCCCTATCAGCCGCCACCGCCGCCGGTTATCACGCATCAGCCGAAACCTTCGTCGACGCAACACTTTCAACCGTACGAGCGCGGTTATCCGAAGACATTAGAGAGCTTGGCCGAGAAAGTAAGTCTTGCGTGACGTTTCAAGCGCCGAAATATGAAAATCCTAACGCGGATCGAGATCTACTACAACGGCAGAGAATATTGCCGAAAAATAAATCGTTCTTCAGGATAAAAATTAAAAATTAAAGAATAAAGGATTTTTGAATTTTAATTTCCAAATGAATCAATAATTTAATAATTATTAAGCTAATATCTCTATTATATTGAATTATAATTTTAATAAAATGTTAATAATTTTTCAATAATTTATTTCTGATATTCATGATATAAGATTATTTTATTTTAATTATTGCAGAATTACAATTGTACTATTCACTGTAATATATTAATATTTTTTAAACACCTGTCGCTTACGTGATCTCGATCCGATGTAGTTCACGCATAGATGTTCTAGACGATGTGGATCGAGCACCATTTCACACCTGTCTGCACCAATTCGATACTCGTTTACCCTTCACTGTCTCCAATGAACGCTATTTTACGACTGAAAGAAAGTGGTGAACTCGTGGCAATGTCTCGGGACACTTGCTGTCTCGCGATCTCCGTGTCATTCGGATTGCCGAAACTAACAAGACTAATTCGTAGAAATACTTCTCGATACGTTGCGAAGTGAGGAAGTTAAATAAAAGGAATATATGTACATACATACATCAGAGAATCGCGTCGAAACGATCAAAATGTCACTCGCATAAAATGTTGACTCTTTGTACTCTATGTATCGGATTTCTATCCCGATGATCCCAAAAACAAACACATCGTGAGAATAAACGTCGAGAAAACGAATGCCTGACAATTTCGACGAATGCATTTCCGAACGACGCGGAGCGTCGCCGATCCGCTCGCGTATCGACCACGTGTTTCAAATGACTAATCGGTTCTATGAATGAATGCTACATTGAAATTAACCAGGATTTTACAAAGGTAAAGACAATACAAACTCTATCTTGATATCTAGACTTGTGTATGACTGCAATTTTCTGTATAATGCCTCTAATGGACGAGTATAAATATATTCTCCCTCCCTTTCGTGTATATACTTGGCGACGAACGAATGCGCGAGTGCATCCGTCCACGCAACGCATTTTTAAATTCCAATTATCATTAGATCCTCAGTTCCTTAAAAAGTTCAATAGATTAATATAGTTAATTCAGTTTTATAGATTCTTCTATTCTTTGTTGAGATGTTAGTCCTGGAATGTAAAACCCAAGATTGAACCATTAAAATATGAAAGATTAAATATACGTCTTACAATATATGATGAAAAAATGTGAAAAATTGTATATCTCTTTTTCTTCTATTGAATAACGAAGGAAATTACGGAATAATATATTGATAAATATAATTATTAAAAGCTATATATTAAATATAATTATTCCACTAATCAAATTATTTCTCTTATTATAATAAAAATGGCAAAAGAGAGCTTGAGCCTAAAATTTATGAAAAAGTAATAATAAAGAATTAATGAAAAAAGGAGATTCTATACTTGCGGTAGAATAAATTATCCGGCGATGTGTTTAAGAGTTAATAAACGAAATGATCGCGGGGGGCGTTTAATAGCAAACGAGGGAAATGTTTAGCCGTATTCTCTATGGTGCACCAGTGCATTCGTTTAACGAGTTCTGCCTAGAAAGAGCGTAACGCGAATTAACGGATATTTATGTGCGTTCTTAAACCGTAGTAGCCACGTACACCGCTGTTTGCGACGTGAACCCTAACTTTATGTTTCCTTGTTGCAAGCTTGCTGTCCGTTTGTTCTTTCGATTGCGTTTTGTGCCTGTGTTCTGGATAACGTTAATCACTGCCATGGCTAGCGTTATCGCGTTCGATCGATTATCGATTGCCAGCGCTTGCTCAGCATCGTTCTGCAAAGCTGTTGTAAAGTTTAATAATCTATCCAGGACTGCATTTAAAAATATTAATTAAGTCTGATAACATAATAAAATTTAATTACACATTTAATTGTGCACAGATCACGGTTTTATGAAATGTAAACTTTCTTTTAAAGTTTTGAATTTTTTATATGTTCTATTTTTTATCAGAGCTTACGAAGCATATTATAAGCAAATATCATCGCTAATTAAAGGTAATCGATATTATCGATCGATCGTAGGAGGTGAGATATCGTTGTAATTGCCGTTGACGTAACCTTTTACGTAAGAATCTAAATTCCAGAGCTATAATGTACAACAAATTATTGACAAATTGGCAATTATTAATAAAAAAAAAGAAACGGGAATATTTGCGAGTCACGGCGATCGGCAACTTTAAGAAAATCTATCTAAGGAAGAAACGTTCACGAATTATACTCAAAGGATTCGTGCGATCATGCGATTAGGTACACCCCTTCTACACGGGGCCCATGATGCCCACGAACGGCGGCCGACGTATGTCGACGGGTGGCGGAATGCAATCAGTCGGCGGCAGATTGTCGGGCCAAACCACGCAGTCGACCCATTACGGCTACGGTCAGCACACCGGAAGCGGAAGGATCATGCCGAGGAGTGGTTCCGACCAGCACCTACCCCGAGTCGATTATACGAGCATCACGACGCCGGCGCGACATACCCTTCTTAGATCCAGCTTGAAATCAGGTCCGTAATGAGTTTATCTATTATCGAAGCATCTACTTTCTCTCTCTCTCTCTCTTATTATCTCTTAAAATTTCCATATGTAGCTTTCTTCAATAAGAATTACATCACTATGTCTCTCAACTCCTAAATTCCGCAGAAAACATAATTTACTCAATTCTGAATCCGTTATTGCAATGATAATGTAATTTTAAGAAAATCTAGAGAAGAATATGAGATAGATGATATATCACAAGAGATGATATACGACAAGAGAATTCACAAATTTTATAAATTACAATAAAGTTAGAACGTATGAAGTTAACATTTTCTATGTGTAATAATAGATGCGTTTGTTATACTCTAATAGCATTGTGTCATTATTAGGTACGTCAGCATTGCGTTACAACCCGAGGTACGGGCAGACTGACGTAACGTCCGCCGCGCAAAGACAAGGACAATTCGGCACCTTGACGAGGCGGCATCGACCGTCGTTGGACTATGCCTCCGACACCGAGGCCACGTGCTCCAGTTCACCGAAATCAGCGTATTATTATTATAGGCACAATATGAACAATCCATCTCAAAGCAGCGCCGTATCGCATTTAGCTACCCTATCGAGGTCACAAATCGGTCAGAGTTCCTCAGGTGAGTTGAGATAATTATTAGACTTAATTATATTCAGCACTTTCAAAGTTCTTCAGATTTAATCGCGATAATATCTCTCTGCGAATCAATTTCCATGGAGATAAGTCAAATTTAGTAAGCATTCGGTTCTTCGATTTATAATTTGGAGAATCTTATGTAGATTGTGAAAATAGAGTTTGCTAATTATAATCACTGAATTGGAATATTCCAAGAATTATGTGAGTAATGAACTCTAATCTCCAAAAAGCAGAAAATATATATGATCGCAGAAAATTACAACAGTCTTAAAACCTTCGGCAAAATGAATTTCTCCTTAAATCACGAGATTTTTCCGTAGGTTTAAGGTCGAATTCATTACCACGAAGCGGTCGGACGTTGCCCCAACAGCCTGGTCTCAGGTCGGGCCTCAGCACGGTCGCGTCGGGCCTGATCGATCAAGAGGACAGTGACGGCGCCCTATCAGCGCCGGAATTGCCTTCCATCAGACGTGACAGAGGTAAGCCTCAGATAATCATCACAATAACCGGTAATGCAATCGACCGTGCTATACTTAACGCGAACTGACCGACAAACAGGCAGAATACCGTCCTCACCAAGTGTATTCACGTCGGACGAGTACCGCGCCTGGCTGAGCCGCACGCCGAGTACTAGCGCCCTGTACGAGCAGATCAGGGCGACCACAAGTAGACCACCCCGTTACACATACAGCGCCGAGAACATCCATGCAGCTGTTAATCAGGTAAACGTGAAATCGCAATGGACTCGGAGCTTCGACGATAAACCGGATACCGCTAATTTTGTTATTATTACAACGGATCATTTCAGAATGATAAATTTTGCCTATCTCTTCCTATTATTTTATTATTAAGTTTATTAGTTTGTATTTCATGACTAAGACCGAAATAATGTAAAATGTGAATACACGAAATATATTTATGCATGTAAATCTGGCTTTCTTTTACCGTTATCTTCATTACAATCTTTAATTACAATTCTTCAGTGTCTATTTGATCAAGTAATATCTCAGTATTAATAAACATTTAAAATAGAAAGCTTAGGTAAAAATCTATCGAAATTAAAAATAAGTCAATCTAATTTTGAGATAATCCAAGTCTAAATCTAAATTTGAGATAATCTAATCAATAGATTTTTAGATTATCTCGAATTTGGAATATTTAACCTTATTATTATTATTTTTAGTTGTTGTCTGTTTAATTTTTATCTAAGTTTTATCTCAAACTTAATAATAAACTTTTAAAAATATAAACTTAATAAAAAATAATACTGAAGTGTTACTTCAAGACACTTGAAGAACTATAAATGTATGTTAATAAAGTACATAGTCTAAATCTTTTCCTGATTAATACAGGGTGACTACGGCAGTTACGGTGGGTACAGGCCGCTCTCGACCACGCTCGATCGCCTGTCGACGAGATCGGCCTCGGCCCAACAGGTCAATCTCGCGAATCTAAGAGCATCAACGGCGATCAGTTCAACGTGCCATCGCGGTACAACGAATCCGAGGCCAGCCTCGGTAGCTTCAAGTGCGCGCTCATCGCTGGCAGCCCAGAAAGCATCGCTGACGAGCTCCGCGAGCCAACGGGCGACGTCAGTTAGGAGGATCAGAAACCTGTTGGATTTGGAATCCACGAGGAGCATACCTACCCCAACGCCTACCAGAACTCAGGGTCAAATACTGCTAGATATTAATCCTGCGGGTGATTAGAGAGACTGTCTGTCTATCGCCTCGTTTTGTCAAATAGCGAGCGCTAAAAGTCCGTTCATTTCACTTCACAGAGTTCCTCAAGTATAAAATAGAGAAGCCGCCGACTGTGGGCACTCCCAGCTCGACGAGCTCGCTTTTGAGCTCGCTCGGGGAGGCGACCGGTGGCGATTTGACAAGCGGAGTCAGCGGATTGTTATCGGTCCATCTTTTAGCGGGGCGCGGTCTCCGATCGACTACGACCTCATCGGCTGCCACTACACCTTCCACTCCCTCAGGTCAACCGAATTTAGGTACGTTAGATGGTCAAACAATCATAAACGTGTCATTCGAGATTGACAAACATTAATAAAATAATTTCCATACTTTTCTATGGAAACTTCGCATAATCTTAATCTCAAACACACTCAACACGCATAATGTCACAATTGCCAATCTTGGATATAAAAATTCTACATTACACTGCTCGGAGTAATTTTGTTTAAATGAATATACTGATTCGCTACAGCTAGTTGCGGCTTGAGAGACTTGTATTGCGTACTGGAGTGCGACAGGGTGCATAAAGCGCGCACGGTAGTGCGTACCGGTGATCTGATGTTCGACTGGGACGAAACCTTCGAGCTGGACCTCGTAGGCAATCGGCAGCTGGATCTGCTCGTTTACTCTTGGGACCCACAGTACAGGCATAAACTCTGTTACAAGGGATCGGTGCATTTGGCGAGTTTGCTGAAGGAATCGCCGGAACATCAGCTAGCTGTCAAGGTCGAGCCACGTGGTACAATTTATTTAAAACTGCGATACACCGACGCCCAACAAACTTTCCGTCGAAGGGGTCTGCCGGTCATATCCTTAGCTACGAGGGTAGCGCCTCTCTTCGGGGTTGATTTGGATACAGTGGTAAGTTCCTCTTTTTACTTAATACTTAATAAAAAAAGTTCAATAGTTTTTGTTTGATCCATTTAAATCTTAAAATATATCGTCTATTTTTGTTAAATTAGGTGAGTCGAGAAACTAAAACTGGTGGAGTTCCCGGTGGAGTTTCCACGGCTTTGGCGATGGGAGTATCAAACGTTCCGATTATCGTGTGGCGTTGCGTCGAAGAGGTAGAGAGAAGAGGACTTGACATTATCGGTAAGCATCGTATAAATAACAGAAAACCTCTCGAAGTCGAAAGTGTTCATGTGAGTGTATGTGTGCCATAAAACTCGTTGTTTTATTTCGTGCAACAGGTTTGTACAGACTCTGCGGTTCGGCGACCAAGAAGAGGATACTTAGGGAAGCTTTCGAGAGGAACGCACGGTCCGTAAATCTGTCGCCCGACAACGTGCCGGACATCAACGTCATCACTGGTAATACGCCGCAAAATAAATAAAATAATTTCGAGAAAAACGTGAGGCGACTGATCGTCTATTTTTTTCAGGAGTACTGAAGGATTATTTACGGGAACTTCCGGAACCTCTCTTCACGAAGTGCCTCTACCAGATGATGGTCGACGCACTGGCCGTCTGTTTGCCGGACGATCCGCAGGGCAACGCTAAGCTTATGTTCAGTATATTAGATTGCCTGCCTAAGGTCAACAGGGTATGTGTTCACGGTTATTTTTAAATGTAGACTGTAATCAGAAAAATAACGACTAAATACGACGGGGATTTTCCCTGTGATTATACTCAGATTCTAATTGTTGTATTATTGGTTGAATAGTGCACGTTGATTTATTTGCTGGATCATTTGGCGATGGTAGTATCGCAATGCAATAAAATGTCGCCGGCAAGCCTCGCCGTTTGCTTCGGTCCGGTATTGATGTTACACTCGGAAGAAACTGGACCCCCGTTGGATTTCCAACAGCCGATTGCCGTGCTCAAGTATCTGCTGGAGATTTGGCCAGTAAAGTCAGGTAATGTACTTGTTCTTCATGGATTTACGTAAAACTTGCACTTTTGCGACTTTGAGTCAACGATATATCTCCACTTAACTTAATTTCGTTCGAATTATTGTACTTGAGCTCAGTTCTTGCGTTCGTTAAAAAAGAAACGTCGGCGAGGAGCCGAGTAATCAGTAGCTAATTTCACAGACAGTTCGGAAGACTTCTTCAGTCGGTTCAACACTTCCTCGAGTTACGCCAGTAGTCGAGCGCAGCAGCAGTCAGCAGCATCTGCAGCAGGCGCAGCAGCAGGTGGTGCAGCAGCTGCAGCAGGTGCAGCTGCAGGGAACATTGGGACGCACAGGGCTGCCTTGGCAGCAGCCACCCTCACTTCATCATCAACCCCAAACTACGGCAGCCGCAGTCCTCGGACCCTCCATTCGTCCTCCACCACCGGTCAAGCCTCGACAGGTAGGACACCGACACACGTGCGTTTCTCGCACGATTCGAATGTTGTGTCGAAGTGAACGTTAACCCTGAACTGTACTTTGATTCTTTTTTGTTACAATACTTTATCAAAATATTTATCAAAGTCAAAATTTTGAGCTGTCTATGAAAATTTAAATGTAAAAGAAATGTAGAATATCAGAGACTTTAAAAATATACGACCAATAATATTCTCATTAAATGGATTAAACAGAGTTTTCAATATTTTTATGTAAATAATACATTTTATGCTGTTTAGGGTTAACTACGTTGATTTTTCTGGTTCTGGTGAATTTGCGTAAATCTTTATTTGAGCAATTCGGAACCAGAAAAACCGATCAGGAAGACGTTCGCCAAATATTCTGAACGTATATACTCAATTTTTCTCCATTCTCGCTTCGTCTCATATCCTATGCATATTGAAACGTTGTTGAACAGCATGGTAGGCAAAGTACCGATTTCTATTTCTCCTTTGTTCGCTTCGCAGACAACCTCAATCGCGACGCGCTTCCACGAAATCGAATCTACGCCATTTAGTGATTATTGATTCGCCCTGCTTATATGTTTTCAGTCACGATGAGATTTCGAACAAAGAACTTCCATTTATCACAAAGTCGCAAACGTTTTGGCATGTAGTGTTTCGAGGAGTGTGTAATTTGGAAAGTTGGATCATTTTTTTTTGTCAGTAATCAATCATTTTTCAAGATAATTTCAAAAATTGTATGTAATTGTGTTAAATGTCAAAGTGAAAGAATTACAATATAATGATTTATATATAATTAAAAAACCTTATTCAGTTGAATAGTAATTTTCTATAAAAAATAGATTTGCAAATTTACAAAAAACAGAAATAAAGACTAGTTATAAAAATTTATTTTTGAAGAAATTATACCTAGTTAAGAAAAAATTAATTTTTATTCTGGGAAACATATTTAGCCAAAATAGTTTGCTATCATTCACTGTCATTACCTCCAGTCATTAACCATTACATCTCGCGATATAAATTTGTTAGATTTATGTATATATATATATATATATATATTTAATATGTATCATTCATACAAAATATCTTCGTGCATGTCTCGATGTCATTTCTGTATCTTTTACGGGCATATATTGAGTCGATATGATTTTCATTTTGTGTATATAGTTTCGACGTCATTCCTATTATAATGACAATTTACGTTGTCTTCTTTATCTTTTTTCGTTTGGGCACGTATTCTTCAGAGCAAGCGCAAATTGCCGGCTCTACCAAACCGCTGACAGCACAGAGACGCCGCTTCTTGCACAGGTATCATCGTTATTATCGTTTTCATTATCATCCGCCGCCTTTAGTTCGTTGTCACATGCATGGCCCGACTCAGATATCAGAGAAACGTTCATCATTCATGTAACTCTCATTCTACCTTCATACCATCACATTTTATATGATCTAAATGTCACCAACATGCCGAGTATTTGTAAATACTTTTTTACGTTAATGTAGCACATATTTTTGCGTATGCTCACAATTGCATTCCACTTCCACGACTCTCTGGTATCCGCGAAATTACGCCGAACCGATTTGTAAACGGTTCATTTCATAGAATTATTAAAAAATTTTCTTTCAAGATATATGAATCAATTTCGTCGCAATATAGACCTAGTAATATTTTTTTAGAAAAGGGTATAAGTAAAACATGAAGTATAAATTGCAAAAATTTTCGACGGTATAGGTTTCTATATACAAATTTTGTATATTATTGAACTTATGGCTGGAAACTAAAGTCTGTGAAGTTGGTGATCCAAAATGCAAATTTTTACAAAGTTGATATGGCATTTGATTGTTCACAACTTGTCCATATTTGTCCATAAATAATTGTTTTCGCCCATCTTACAAAAATATTAAAAATAAAGAAAAGTTGAACAAATTTTAAAAAATTATACATATATGAATTTCGACCGATTCTATTTGTCTATAAATAATTCCATATCTTATTTGAATTATTTTAATTGATACAATTTACATAAATAAATTTATATAATTAAAAAAATGTATTTAGAAGTGCTAATAATGAATTTTTTTTCATTTTTTTGCGAGATGGATAAAAACAATTATTTATGGATAGTTGTGGATAATCAAATGCGATATCAATGTTATAAACATTTGTATAAACATTTGTATTTCGGAATGCCAGCTTTTGACTTTGCAACTTATCCTGCCGTAACATATGTATCAAAGAATATACACCACCAAGTCAATCAAATGTTTCAAGAAATTATTTAAAAATGAGAAAATTATTATTTTACACAGATGAAAAAACTATATTAATTGTATAACTTTCAGTATTAATGATATAAACATTTTTATTCATATGCATTTTTTCTACTTCTTATTTTCTTTCTATTTTATTATATGTATTACAAAATACGAAACGTTTGATCAAACTTCGTGAACTTCAATTACAGCGTCGAGCACAGCTAACCGACGCACCTTGACGGTGGGTTCATTTTGTTCACGCAGGTGATAGTCTCGTCTCCCGGTTCACCTAGCAGCGAGGAATCAGAGGCTTCGCCAGAACCGATTAACAAGGGTCTCCTAGGCAGTTTAGGGTACGAAAAGAACGACGAGACGGCGACGACGACGACGACGACATCGAGCACATCGGGAGGCATTAGTATCGGCGTCGGCGCTGGTACAGGCGTTGGCGTCGAGCAGATAACGCCTACGAGCAGCGTCGACACCGAGGAAGGTAATCCCCAACATCTCGAGGAGGGCGAGAAAGGTGTCGAGGGTGACGTTGAAGCGAGCGACGACGATCGACACCAGCACATACCCAAGACGCATTAATTGGGACCCGTCGTCGTCGCGCGGGTGTGCGCAGTGCGTAATGGAGGCCACGGAGATGATTCCATTCCTCAAGACGAATAAGGGCTGCTTCATCCCTTCGTACGTGTGGTATTGACGGACGAAGGACCGAAAATTAGACCGATTAGCTCGGAAAATTAAACGAATTTACAGAGAGCGACTTAGTTAATTTCATTAAAATCGTTAATTTTGTAGAGTTATTAATTTTGTAGTCGTAAAATATTCTCGGATTATCAGGGCTGATAACGTTTAGCTCTAAATACGAAATAAGATGAGCGTGTTAAAGTGATCTGGACGAAAGTCTCGCACGAAATGTGCTAAATGTTCGAATGTCGATTCGTAAGAATCTTCGTTGCCCAATCGAGAACGGTGGTTGATTGAATCCAGTTTATTGTTTGGCTTGGTTACTTGCGAGAAGGAGTTGTTAAAGTTAAACGAGAAAAAAAGGAAAAAATGAACGGAGAAATGATTTCGGTCAATGTTACTACATTATACTGGAGCTGCTACGTAGTGAAATAAAAAAAAAAACTAGTGATAGTAAATTTCTCCCTTGAACATTACGTCTCGATTTATCGCCTCTTCTAATCGAAATTAAACTTCGTAAGAAATGAAAATGCGATACTTATGACTGCATATAATTAAATATAGTCATAAAAAGCTAGCTATATCGAGCAACCGAAGAGACGCGGTACTTCCTATAATTGTTACACGTCATAGGAAGCGAAATCAGGGATACGATATCTATTTTGTCAGAAGCAACTGCAATTCGGACCGAAACGATACACAAATATCGTAAGGAATCGAAGAGGGTTTACGTTACGTTATTCAAAGGTCGCTGCTGGGAAGGTAATTCAAACAATTCAAACATGTTCAGTCCTCCGCACGTCACAAGAGTTTCCTCGAAAACACGTAATGGCCTTTCAAATAATGGTCTCTCGAAGCAAAAGTTAGATCGCAGATGGCAGATCCATCACGCACACCTTGCCCTCGGGCCACCAAGAGAGGAAGAAGAAAAGGAGGAAAGGAAGGCAAGGGATGTTGTCCCTTCGCGTCGTCATCGTCGACATTACCACATCAACACGATCCACATCAACACACGACACACAGAACTTAAGCGAGCGAGCCGGTCAACGAAGAGAGGCGCATGTGGCATACATAATAATCAGTTTATATGCGATATACTATATATACATATTATATATACATACGTAGACTAGTCACGATATTACGTGTGTGCTTTTGATAAAAAACTATTACTTGTAGCGTTAGCTAGCTCTCGTATACAGAAACAAAAAGATACATGAACAAACAACCCGCGACAAACCGACAAACAAACAAACAGCTAAACTAGACGATATACATAATATACATAAAGATGTTATACATATGCTGGGGAAGAGGGACATGGTGGCGTTTCTACATGTCGACAATAGGACACATAAGCGGATTCGTTTGGACATGTTGCGTATAGATATAGTATTGGGCAATCAACTGGCTATTGTATCAATACCGGGCGATCGATTGTCCGAGATTGGGTCGCGGATGGTCGGAGCACAGAAGGAGAAGCACGGGAGAAGCCGCCGCGGGAGGAACTGATCGAAAACGATAATAATTACGAGTAAACAGAGAGAAATGCTACGGTTAATTATCTATACTTTTAAAAAGGGGAACGTGAAAAACGAGTAAAACATAGCCAGTATTATTATACGTCTAAAGCAGTAAAAACGATGATCGAAAGAGAGGAAGAATGCGAAAGTGAGCAAATGAGAGCGCGAGAGAGGAGAGGGAGAGATGCGCGAATGGACTAACGTAAAATTAATAAACGATTAGGGGAGAATGGAGGAGAATTAAACGTGGACGCAGCTGTCGTCGCCGTGATTGTTGGGAAACGAGCGAGAGACGTCATTGATGAAATCACGCACTACGATCCACGGGGCGAAGCCACGAGAGCCGATCGCGATTCGTCATAGTTATCGCTGTAACACACACGTTATCACGCTGTTATCGCACGATCTCGCTCGTGGCTTGGCTCGCGATGACAGAAAAATGAAAAAGAAGCACTGTAATCTGTATAAACACGCACGTATAAATAGATATTATACACATCCGCGTAATCATCACTTCTTTCCGCACAGTTAGCGTTACCGCGCGAGAGTACTCAAGGGTTTAGGGCGAAGGGCAGGTCGACGGGGCGAGGGGAGAAAGGGAGAGAGTAAAGTTTTAATTGAAGTAGCCGCGAAACCGAGACTAATTGTATAGCTGAGTGTAACGTGTACATATATACGTATACATATACGAACCGCCGTACGCAATCCTAGCTGTATTTCCAGCCCCAGACTGTGTGAATGTCGTTCGATATGTTTGCTCGTTTGTGTGCGTGCGTGCGTGAGTGCGTGCGAGTGAATGCCGGGTACCGAGGTGTCCTCTTTCGTTTACCCGTATAGTAATGATTTTTTCGAAAAAACAAAAATCCCTTTTCGTAAAAATAGAATCTGTGAATAAAAGTCAATCGCGATCCTTTCAAAGCAGCCACCCTTTAAATTATTTACGAGATGCTGACGTTACATTTTCGCTATGAATCATTATAAAATAATCAATTACTTACGAGAATCGAATAAAATTGAATATTCATACAATTCATTTCCGCGAGCGTTGCGACTTTTCAAGTGCTTTGTTTCTTGATCGTATGTTTTTAATTTGCACTTGCATTGCATTAAATTTCATCAATTGCAAATTATGATATAATATTCTTTGATGATATTCTTCGCTCATTTTCGCAGATATTCTAGGTATGTTTTTAAATTAGATCAAATCGTCAGATTAAAATGCCATATAGTTCCTATCATCTTTACTCGCTCGTAGAGGAATTGAATAGTGACTTTAAATAAAGTAAATGCAAACATATTGTCATGTCTAAGCATCATATGACGCAATGATATCTTACTTTAACTTAGTGTCATAAAAAGGAAATTATTGTATATATTATTTCGTAAATATGTGGTTAAATTATGATATTCTTAATGAGAAATCTTTAATCATATTGCTTGCGCTAGAATTTATATACTGCGTAATATAATAAGCTTACGAGCCCACATGAGATCTTGGTTTTTCACATGATCGAATGAACCTTAATATCGTAAAGGACAAACCGTAGACACAAAGATGGTATCCAGTGTTCCTCGCCGTCCTGATTTTAGTAATAAATCGATTATACGAGAAAGAGAGAGAATGAATGAGAAAAATGATTAACATTAATTATTATACGTGAAAGCACACTGCCGCAATTTTATATAATTGACTGTTGTTATACCTATACCTACGTACATATATATTATATACATTATATACATACACACATTATATATATATATATATACATATTAATCGAGATTTAACGAGCTGCGATACGCACGTGTCGATCGCAAGGTATCCAAAATACTTGCCAGGAATTAATTTAAGATAGTTTCTTCCGCTAACGCGGATCCATGATTCATTCCGAAATGAATTGAAATTTTCCGACAGTCACGTTTGGTCCCTACTAAGATTTACAGAAATTCTGAGACGACATGTTTCCACAGAGTATAGATATCTAAGATGCTGAATATCAAAATACTCAAAACAGTCGCCAGATATCTGTATCTTATCGAAGAAACATTATCTAAAAATATCCAAAAATATCTAAAGATATTTAGGAAAAATAATTATTAGATGTCTGCTTGTGTATAAATTTGCGATTATCGGTCTTGATAAGATGTACAATTTTTCGTGAGTTTCTCGCCTTTGACGAAGGGAAAACGTGACAAATGCGGCTGGAGGATCGGCAGGATAGCGGAAGCTCGTTAGGAGAAATTACTCATCAGGATCTTCGCGCGTCCTATTAATATCCGCAATAAACGATAATGTTTTAACAACAATTTTTAAGAGGAAATGAAGTTCTATTATTCAGCGCGTGTTACAGACTGTAACGCGATGGATGTAACGCGAGGTCCTTCGAGAGTCCTCGTATCGATCGCGCAGGATAACCCCTTGGTCAAATTGAGCTAAGTAAAGGAACAGGGACAGCAAATAGACGCAATAAATTGTGCTCTCGCTGACTTTCCCACATTTTATCGCGATCCCTACATTTTATTTATTATTTTTCTTCCCCTCATATCTCTTCTATCAAGACCACAAAAAAAAACCGATAGACAAGAAACAGTGTTTCGATCTCATGCTATTAATAACAAGTGTTTCGATCTCATGCTATTAATTAGTCGCGTTGGACGATCGAGTCTCTCATAAATTCAAGTGATTTGCAAAATCGATAGATTTGAAAAAAAGTATACTTCAGAAAGAAACGGATGATAAAATAAAATAGATGAAAAAAAAAATCGGAACGATATGAGTAATAATTCAATTCGCGAAGATAGAAAGAAAAGCTAGTTAGTAACGCCCGAAAGTTACAAAATTTACAGTTAAAAATTGGCAGAATTTGCTTACAAAATAATGCAGGTGACGAATGGTAATAAAATAATGGGAAGAGCAAGGGGTAATGTCGACATACAGATATAATTTTTTAATCCCGCATTACCTGATTCTCTTGCGCATTCGCATTTTATTAATCGACAAATTATTATTATTATTACTTATGGAGAAATTCGCGTTACACAAATCCAGAGACTTGTATTCACGACTTTAGAACTTGTCTCGATTGAATGGTTTTGCAAGCACGTTTATATAAAGAGAATTTATATACATACATATATATATATACATACAATATATATTAGATAGTTTCTTTTTTATGCTAAATCAATAATCGCGATATATATAAAGGGCACAGTATTATCGATAATTGAAAGTTTTTTATAAAATCTGTCGTATCTAATAAGACTTCAATTAAATTGTATAGCGACAAAAATATGATATTTATTTTAGTGTTTCAGGCTGATTAATATAATGATATATTAGAATTTATTCAGCAACAAATTTATCCTAAATGTATTAGTTTATTATTTTTAATAAAGGCAAGAAACAAATCGATTTTTCGCTATAAGAGATGGAGCGCACAAGTTTAAATATTTCTAACTTAATAATATACTATTGCTATTGCACACATATATTGTTTATAAATTATATGTATAATCGCACGCGATGTTAATAATTACATTATAAGATATTCTCAAACGACTCTACCGTGTCATGGATACAAGTCTACTGGATCTTTGGATCTTACAATTAGCACTTACATATAAATATATATACGATGGACCACGTTTGTCATACTGAAACGTTTCTAAAAAAAGAGAGATAAGGAAAGAAAGAAAGAAAAACTAAGAATTTTTTCATGATTTTTCTATAAGTTAGAAGCAGAACGTAGCGGGGCGCATCGGTTTTTCTTCCGCGCTCCGACATACACCATAAATTTCGTACGTAAATGAACTATAATTATCGAACTTTCTACAACTAACACTTGTACACTATACGTATAGTTTTAGCTGTTTCCCAAAACCGAATCGTCGCGAGGTTGACAAACGTTACATCCGCACCGGCGATCGATCCTTCAAAAAGAAAACAAAAGGATTCGTCGTGTTAGTCGAGCCCTCTCGTTTTCTTTAAGAACAATCGATCGAGTTCTTCCGATTCCTTCCAAACAAACGGGATCGTTTACGGTCGGCGAAACGTTAATGTCCACGGTAGTTTTATTAAAAGAGAAATTTAAGACAGAATTCAAATAAACGGATGGATCGATCGCGAATGCGGTTAGTTTAGCTGACGAGGAAAAAAAAGAGATATTTTGCAAAGATCATTATTCTTTGTTTGGATAAAATAACGGCGGTATCCTCGAGGAATCCCACGCATAACTTGTAAGATTTTTCCGATTTTAAAAATCTGAGAATCGCCAGTGCCTCCAACTTCTTTCGTATTGTGAAGCGATCGATAGGACGCTTGAAAGAAAACCTCGAGACGATTTTTAGCACAGCTTGACTACGATTTACGTTGCTCTTCCTTCGTCCTTCCGGATGCCGGGCGATCTGCGGAGAATATTTTCCGCGACGCCGAAGACGCGCGAGAAGATCGCGGAAGAGTCGAATTCCTCGAGTCACCGATCGCGACACGACGTGTGCAGAATGTTAGCATTGTAAATAGTCACATTGGAATAATCATTGGAAAAGTAAAGCAGAAAATTAGCGGAGAATAATAATGTAATGTCATTCCCTTTTGGCGCTCAATGACCCTGACAACAGATAATAATAGCTGATAGTCGGTATATTGATGATAAGCGTAGCCCATCCCGTCTCGCCGCATTCGTTCAGTTTCATATTGAAGGGAGTTGAGATTGCGATGGTGAAAACATAATATATCGTACGAATGTCCCTTTGCAGTTCACTGTTAAATATATCAAATATTTCCAAGCTACGACATAGTTGTATTCTCTAGAAATTTTTATCTAACCCCGAATTTCATTTCTAATTTTCTATAATTGCTATTGTAATTACATTTTAGTATTAATACTAATATGTATAAATTTTTCCTGACTGACAATGAGACTAACAAGATTCCTTGTGCAATTACGCTGTGACACGGAAAAGTATCGTTTTCATCTCGTGCGGAAATTTCTCTTCAGCTCGAGTTACGACGTTGAAAGACGACGTTCCTTTCCCCGAGAGAAGCGTTTCTCGACAGACAAGACGCTGTACATATAATAGCGATAATAATAATAATTTACATAATCGCGAAATGCAATTCTCGGGAGAGATTCGTGCGTAAAAGGAGTCGGCATCAAACTGGACGAGGGAGGTCGAGAAGGGATGTATAAACGCTGCTTGTAAATAATGAATTTCAGTCTCAGTTGTCACGTGAACAAGACTTGAATCTCCCGCAATACGACTAAAGAGGAAGCGGGGCAAGTATATAGACACACGTATACATATATAAATATATATACACGCGCGCGCGCACAACACACGACATGTATATGTACACCTGTATTTTCGAGCGTAGCTTTTCTCGTGTACTTATTGAAATATGTATATCATTCGAAATCGCTCTGAACACATATCCCACCCAGAATGCATCCTACTTAGACAAATGTGTGAGTTGTAGATAATTATGAATAATGCCGGAAAGAAAATTAGCAAAATGATGCTTCGAACGTGATGGTTATGTTATGTAAAAATCACAAGAAATATTAGCGCTAATTTATACTTTATTTTACTTTGAAAGTTGCAGAGAGAGTGTATGTGTGTGTGAATAATCATTTATAATACTATTCAATTTATAAGTGTTTATATATAAATGAGGTGAAAGCTGTACAAAAGATAATTATTAAAATGTGTTTTAAAAAATTAAAAAATTAATAACATACAGTTTAAATTTAAGTAGTTTAAATAATGTAAAACCATCTCTGTTCGAAGTAGCGTTTTGCAGGATTTTTCTTATGGCTAGTGCGAAAACGAAATCACTGAATGAGTCGTATGTCTGATCGTTTTCACCCTTTATCGAGCAGGGGCATCATTAGGTCATAGGGTTACCCTAAAGCTTTCATCGTCCTACATATCATAGGGAAACAAAAAGACATGTTTCTTTTTTTAGACAAAGGAAAACAGACGGGCCTATAAAACACAAAGGAGAATTTGCGAGCCCTCGATATGCCGATATGATTTGTATTTAGGATCGCGAGAGAAAACGCGCGCGCGGAGAGCGAGCGGAAGGTGCGTTAGGGGTAAAATGAAACAAAATGGGCCTCACAACACTGTATTAACTATTAGGGAAGTGAATTGCGTTTCGTACGCTCGAGACGAACGAGAAACACGCTTTTAGAATTAGTCGCAGCTTCGACCTAGACCCGACAGTCAATCGGGAAGCACGTCTTGTACCTTGAACAAGAATTTCCTATTTTTTATTTTCACGCTACGTAGCATCTTATTCTATTTTCTTTTCTGCTGTACCGAAGAGTAGCAAAGACGTAGACATGATGTGCAAAAGTCGGTAATTTAATTAATTCATAATTCATAAGCTTTTCTCATCGAGAAAAATTTCATGGAAAGAGGCAAATCTTGAAATCTTTAATAATAAAAATACCTATCCTTTTCTCAATATTAAAAAATTCTTTTTCTTACTTAATCTGTGAAGAAATGATAGCCAGGTTCATTTATTTGCAACATTGAAATTACGAATGAAATTAGAATTTCCGCAAGCCGATTTTTGTACATCGATCCTACGATTGAAATTCTATTATAAATATTATCGCCAGTGACGCAGAGAGATTAATACCGCGGCCGAATTTCCACATACTCTTGCGACGTAAAATCCGAATTAGATTAGACTTGGATCGAGAGCCAGTACAAATAAAATTCTAAATTATGTCATTAATACCCTTACTCGGCGCCGATCTTCGTTTTCGTTTTCACGCTTCATCCAGCACGTAGTCCGCACAAATCTACAACTTCCAGTATACGTGACGGAACCGAGCATGTAACCGTTTCGACGATCGGAAATTTCTACTTCACTTACTTCTTCCAATTTTATAAGAAAATAAGCGCGAAAAACGTAGAAAAAAATAATTCGTTCGGCGTTCTGCGAGGACAACGAGTGCCATCTTCGCGCGATTGGCGACGATCCTCATCCGTGTCATTGCTCATTTCGCGAAAACGTCGCTTTTCGTGGTAATCGTTTTCACAATCTTTCCCATACCCGCTGTGCTGTATGAATTGCCGCATCGTTTAGTCGCGTTAAACAAACGTAAATACAAAGACGCGTTCGTTCTCCCGTAGACACACTATATCAATGCGTGCATCATTGCGAACTATATCATTACCGATCATAATCGCGCGAAGAGGAAAGAAAGGGGCGGAAGATTGATTACTCTTAGCGCTTAGGGACAAACCTGTAAACTCTCTGTTAGTCGAAACTCAAAGATATAGTGCGAATGTACAACCACAGTTACTAAATGTATCATACACAACTATTACTGAAGGGGGAATATGCAAGACGTTAATTACCGTCGAAGATCTAAGACTATTTTCGATCGATCCTTCCTATTCGTATACTCGTAAATTCCAATTTTCTTTTCACTCAAGTCGCGCCAAGTTTGATGGAAACTAAGAAAATGACCAAAAATGAGAGAGTAGCATAACGATAAGTACAATAATACAATAAATAACAAAGATATCGGGGATTGCAAAATAGAATTATTTTCTATATAATTAGAAATATTCTGAAAATTAAAGAGATATCCCGTTTCTTATATAATTTTTTTTTTATTACAATAGCAGTAAATTATCATGAAAATGTACGAGAAACTAAATTAATTACGAATACGGATTAATATTATATATTGCAAACAAATATAAATTTATTAAATTTAAGTAACAACGTCGTCAAATTCTTTTATACCAGATATATCAGACTGCTAATTATAATATCAGTTATAATAATTATACGGAATACAAGGATGTGACATATACGCTGTCAAGATTGTAAACGAAAAACAGTTTGAAGTAAATCATGGTAATCGGCGAGTAATCGACGTCTACGAGATTAAACGACTATAGTTGTTAATGTATATTGAAAGAGCGAAAGGTAGAGAATGCATCTGATGAGAGAATGCGGGACAGGTGGCGAGTAAGAATGATTGCGAGGAAAAAAGGAGAGAAGAACACGATATAAAAACAGAAATGAAAACTGCATGGTTGAGCGAAAAATCGTTCTATGAATTGAAAATTCTAAGTCTAACAAATATATTTATGACGGAGAGAGAAAAGACAGAAACGGAAAGCGAAAAGGGAGCGAAACGAAGGGAGACAGAAGCGGCAGTAGGAAAAACGAGAGATATAAATATATAAATATAAAAATGAATATGAGGAAGGTATAAATACGACGAAGAATAAAAAAAAAAAAACAGGGACAGGGAGAGAGAAAGTGAAACGAAAGTGAAGTCAAAAGAAAAAGATACTCGATGAGGTACTAGAAGATGATGCAATGTAAACGGCGAACAAGTATATCTATCAGTATTTATGCAGTAATCGAGAATTATCGTCGCGACTTAGATAAATATTATTGCCTGCATTTAATAATTTTACTTGGATCTTCTAATCGAAACTGCAGCATTAAAAGTATACAAAAAGAGACGAGAAAGGGAGAGAAAGAGAGGGAGAGAGAGAGAGAGAGAGAGAAAAGGCGAAGATATATGCACGCGTAAAAAAAAATGGCTGAAAAGCTAGAGCGAGTGGGGCGAACGAAGAATCGTAGTAAAGAGAGAAAGGGGAAAAAAGAAGACGACTATCGTTGATCGCTATATCAAGCAAGTAGATGTATATTTAAAAAAATAGTAGCGTGTCGATATATTAGCGTTATAATTGCGAGGGTGCGTCGCCGCGTCTCATGCCAGATCATTGGCCGCGTATGCGAACCGATAATACGTGAGAAAGAGAGAGAAAGAAAAGGAGAGAAAAAATATGAAAATTCACACTATCTGAAAGATAAGGATCGATCGATTGCGTGCTGTGCGTGTACGAGTATATGGGAATATGTGTCGGTGAACGAGATATACAAATGCGTCAATTGTAAATCATGCGTTCAGCCTTAACGCGAATCTCGTAAATTTCGGTTCTTCCCAAGAGCTTATACGAGCATGTGTGTGCTCTTTGATTTATTTATAAATTCAAATTGAAGCTAATGAGGATATCATGTCGAAACATACTTTAACATAGAGATATGATACGGCAAAGTAGTACAACAAAGATTCACGATATCAAATGTCATATTTCGTAATTTTATAATCTATGCAAATATTTCGTAAAATTAGAAAAATAATTGCCGTCATCAATTTATGTCTCTTAACTTTAAAGTTACTGCAATAAATTGTTTGCTTGAATTTAAAATAAAGTTCAAGCGACACATTTTTCGACCAAGACATTTCGACGCAGAAGAGATGACTGATAAACAATAACCATCGGGAAAAACTCTGTTAAGGCTGAACGCATCTCAAGAAAGTGCAAGAGCGCAGTATGCGGACGAAAAGTTGTCTGATCTAGTTGACTTTAACACCAAAGAAAACGAAGAGAATTTCTTGCAATACGAAAATTATGCCTTTAGAGGCTCTTCTACGATAGGTTAATTATCTTGTGGTCGAACGTAACGAAAAAAAAAAATCGACGATTCATTAGACGAGATTCATTAAGTGTCTTGTAAAATCGCGCGAAGCGCCGAGACATAGATTTCGTTTTAGATAAAATTTAGCGTTTAATTAAACGTTTCATTTTTTTCGTCGTTGTTGTTATTGGGTTCGTTAAGTTTGGACGATTCGGAAGCGAGCGCTGCATTTCGTTGCGAGAAGAAAATCGTCAATCGGGGAACATTTATGCCGTCGCGATTCTCGAATGCTTGAATGACTGATTTTTTTCTCGATTGTTAATCTGAGTGAGCTTTGTCGAGTATATCGTGTGCGACATGATATACGTAGGACTCCAGTTTCGCTGTTAAGCGACGCTTAAGTCGGTGTTAGATTCGCGCCAGTCCGACGCGCGAGTCGACGATACGCGAACAAGCGATTCGTTAACCGATTATATATATATAAAAAAAAGGAAAAGAATCAACAGTAGATATAGTAGAGCGTGACAACTTCAAAGGGGTAATACCGTTGTTCCGTTAATTGTTTTCATAGATTTTATTGCATCGCGACCGCGTCGAGTCATCCGCGATCGGGAAGCACAAAAATAAAATCGCTCCTTAATCGCGGGAATGATTAACTCATCGCCGTTCTCAAGAAATAACACAACGCGCGCTGCAATATATGTCAATGATTCCGTTCGACCATGACCGGAGTCTGATCGTCTGAGATCAGAACTGGTTATACCCGGCAATAATTGACAATCGCCAGAATTTATAATATTCTCAAACTGGGAAGGAAACGAACTTGAAAATTCGAACATTTTGTTTGTGAAATTATTTCAGCGTGTAACTTTCCTAGCGCCATTCAGCATAGTAAAATAGGAAATAATCATGCCATTAAATTAGAAGAAAATGTAATTAATTATATGTAAATCGACAAAATTCGATTAGTAAAATTCCGATAGTAAAGGAAGAAAAATAAAATTAAACATCGATAAAATGAAACATAAAAATTACGTTAATAAATATAATATTATCGCTCTTAATTATTGATTATACTTTGGTGACACAATACGATGTAAAATAGTGAAAGATAATTTTTCACTGGAGCTGCGCGTTTGTTTCCAAAAAAAAAAGAAAGAAAGATCGCCGACCGTCTATGCGAAATAAATTGAGGGATCGATAGAATTCATAGATAACCACTTTGGAGGAGAGTTTTCCTCTTTCCCGGAAACGAGCGATCGATTTCGATCGACGGATTTAGTCAATTAGAGAATCCCTTGGAATATTTCCCATAAGTGGATTTAGGCGACCGCGAAAGGACCGCCCCGGAGATTAGAAAGATGAAAGATATATAGATATATATATAGATAAATGTATATGTAGTATATATGTCGGATGTGCACAGGCATGTAACAATATCGAGCGCTTTTGAGGGATCGATCGCGCGAGAAAGCGTACGCGACGCGGCCGCGGCTAGCCAGGACTATTTTTCTAAGTTGCAAAGTATAATAAATTAACAACGTGTTGCATTATCGTTACTAGAGTATATTATAATGTATATTGATATTTTAACTAGGCGAGATAAGTATGAGATAATGTTACGAGCGAGTAATATAACGAGACTATATATCATAATAATTATCATGATTATCGCGCAATCCAATGCGATAATCGCAATTAGCGGAGGTTCGCGCGTGCGGTCGATACGCGTGTGACGCGCGCGGCGCAATTAATTAGTCGAATGCGAGTTAATCGCGAGACGAATCGACGAAGTGCGAAACGAACGCGAGACGATTCCGGTCGAGAGACTGCGACGGGAAGTGACGAGAGAAAGTACGTTCGGGCGGCTTTGTCGATTCGCGAAAATGCGAGAGGAAGAAGCGAAAGAGACTGTAGCAGAATAAATGGAGTAATTAGGAGAGTGAGTGCACGTAGGTGAGTACGGATGTATCTTTGAATATGTATGAATGTATGTGTGTACGTGTGTGCGGGTGTGTGGACACGAGGATGAATGAACGAAGAAAGGAGCAATGAATAAGCGTGTGTCGTTCTTCGGCCGCGGAGAGTAATAAAAGAAAAATAATGAATCGTTCTGTCAGTCACCTCACCTATATTATACAATATCATAATAATATGCTGCCATACGATATAAATATATGTCTACGGTAAGGAGTATATTAATAAAACATTACAAATAAATATGTTATAAGTAATCGTCTACTACTGTGTCCTCCTCCGTAATCAGTTTTCAGCACGAAACCTAATTGGAAGTGTGATGTTCCGGACGAAAATTTGGACGAAAAATTTGTCAATTTTAAGAAATCAAAGGTAAGTAAAGTTCAGTCAATGTTCACAAATTGAAAATTTTATATTGCGATGAATGAAAAGAAATTATAATAATTCTAAAGAATAATAATATATTCTCCAATTTACTGTTGTTTACACGTTTATTAAAGAAGTGAAAGTTTATTATCGATTTAATAGCTGTTTTCACATCCATTACCAGAAATAATTGTTTTGAAAGAATCAACTTTTACGCGTGTTGCGGATGATGATGTAAATGCGGAAAATCAACGTGAGCAAAGCGTAACCGAGACATCATAACTTCATAATTAATTTGCTTTCGATTTATGTAATTTAAGTATACTATTGCATGATCGCGAAACTCACTCGGCCGGTCCGCGGATAAATTAAGTCGAAGAAAATTGACCATAAAATAGGTTTCCGCTTTAGAAACATTATGTATTATAAAAAAATCACTTAAGAGATTTTGTTTCGTAATTCGTAATGACATATTTATTACTCGACAATAATTCATACGCGATTATATAAGATATTTATATAAAAAGGATAGCGCATCTACTTCAACCTATTTAATTGCGTGTCCACAGATGGAACAAATCGATCCGTTTTCTATTTTGTCATTCCGATGTCAGGTTTTACACGAGACGACACGTCGCATAATTTATTTGAGTGAAAGCGATGCATCGACGCACGTGCAATTCTCCGCGTACGCAGTTAAGTTTCTGTCACTGGAGGATGGTATGACATAGTTACATCATGTCGCTGTTATTCAGCGAAAGCGTACAATATTCATGCGTCAATGTCGCTGAACTTTAACCGCAATTATGAGAACGTATTTAAAATTCGGCATATTTTTTTCAACGGATCATATGAGAAATTAATTTCTGAATAAAGAAAAGGAAAATTTAAGTCACATTAAATTACTGATTTATTCCTTTATCTTTCGAAATATGCAAAAATAAGGAAAAAATAGGAAATGCATAACATAAGTGGGACAAAAGAGAAACAAATGACGATAATAAATTTCTTTACCGCGAATCCGAAACAAACTTAGACTAATGTTGGAGCAGTCGTTAGGCTCTGGCAAGCGGAAAGGTGGTTGCGCAAAAAGAAGGCTGCATAGAAGGTACGCTTTCTATGGTTGGGTAGAGTTCGCTGTCCCTGGCGGTAGGCAAACAAAAAGCATAACGTGTCGATCGCAGAACAGAAACGCGAAGCATTTCAGCGAGAGAGGAAGAAGAACAGGAAGAAGAAGCGGTAGAAAGCGTGGGAGAAGGCGGAGAAGCGGTATGCAACGATCTCAACGAAGGACGCGAAGTTTCGACGATTCAGTACCAAGATGCAGTCAATCAACGTTCGTGTTCTACTTGCTTTGCTGATGATAATTTCTGTTATTACATCAATCGCTGGAAAATTGCAGCCTGGTGAGTACGCTAATAAAACGCTAAACGCGTTATACCAGAATAATAAAAATGGCAATCGAGTTTGCGGAATGAAAATCAGATATTGTGCTAACAAAAGTGTCGTGTCAAAATTTTTTCTCGTTTTTGTATCTATTAAAATTAATTAGATTATTAATTAATTNAAATTAGATTACATAATTTTATATGCGTTATTTATTAATTATTTTTTAAATATTTTTCTGAATAAAAAAAATAATTCTCGATAAAATGTAATATTGTCGTAATTCAGTAAAGTAAATATTTCATGCAACTGTGAATCTTCATTGGAAAACCACATTTATGATGGTTCGTTCATTTTAATACAGGTTAACACCAGCATAATTTTCCAACATTTGTTGCGTAACTGCTGTAGACTACCGTACACACATAAATGAGTCAAAGAATATCTAAATTTTCTCGTTGTGAAATGCCATTCAAAGACGAAAAAAAATCACATAAATTGAATACCACATATGCTCACTATGCACAAATATTCGCACGTGAGAGATACCAGCGTACTTTGCACCTTAAGGTCGCATTAACATATGACACACTTTCACAGTGCAACTATTATGATGGGGTTGCAGGCAATATTGCAATATTGCACTGTAATAAACTAAAAATTCAATTATGCGAACGCAGGCTATAGCATCCACCAGCGCGCAAATCGTACTGAAGCTATCCGAATAATAATTTGCGGTGCTCCAGGTGAAAGTGAAGATTAAGTGGGGCGATCAAGCAAAGGAATGTTGAATAATAATGTGAATGTATATAATGTCGCGATTGAAGACTTGTTTTTGAATTTCTCCCGCAAAAGTAATATCGTATTTCTTTGCAGTCAAACTTCTCGCAGCGCGAAATCGTGGTATGCTAAGACGAATTGCCATCTCTCGCGAGGAAAAAACTAAAGTTTGTTACGGTAAGATAACAGATTTTACTTTTATCTGAAATAATTTTATTCCATTAACACAAACAAATCGAATATAAATTAAATATTTACGTTACATTCGTTATTCTCCCAAATAAACGTATTTTAAAATAATTGTTAATATTATAAATTAATTGTTTCCTCTTAATACAAGTGTTAAAATGCTAAAAAAGAAAAAATTTCACATCAGATAAAATGTAATAAACGATTAACTTTTCGGAGCTTTAACATATTTTAAAATAAATAACTATCTGTATCGTCAAATATTTCAGATCTACTCGGTTGTTTTGCGGATCCGCCGCCGCATTTATCGATAAAACGACCGCCTGAGCATCCTAGCGTAATTCAAACCAAATTTTTCCTGTACACACGTGAAGATCGGCAAAACCCAGAACCCTTACAATACGGAGACGACTTAAAATCCATCATACATTCCCGATTCAATATCAGCAAACCTCTCAGAGTATTGATACATGGATTTAAGGGCAGTGGAAGCGACGTCGGCGTAATACTTGGCATAAATTTTTTTCTCGACATAGTAATTTCCAGTTTTAATACTTTAAGCGAAATTTAATCTCTTTCTGTCCAAATTATCATTATAAAATTTAGATCTGTAAAGTTGACATCTCGAAATGCGAATTTTTACAAAATTAATATAGTATTTGATTATCCACAATTTGTCCACTTACCAATTATTCGTAAATAATCATTTATTATTCACTTTGTAAAAAAATTAAAAATTTCATGGTGTCAATTTCACAGATCTATGAAATTCTCAAGCATGAAATTCTCAAGCATGAAATTCTCAAGCATGAAATTCTCAATTATTAAGATTTTCTAAATTCTATTCAATCTCGCGTACAGGAAGACGCAAACGTTATCATCTTGGACTGGACAAAGGGGGCGGGCACTATTTATGGAGCTGCGGTGGCAAATACCGAACTGGTCGGCCGACAATTGGCCTTGGTGCTTTTAGACACCATTAATTTGGGAATCGATCCCGCCGACATTTACGTGATCGGTTTCAGTCTCGGCGCACACGTGGCCGGCTGCGCCTCGGAAGTACTGAAAAGAAAGAGTCTGCTTTTGGGTCGCATAACAGGTCTCGATCCGGCGTCACCTTTTTTCAGACATCATCTGTTCAGAGAGAAGTCGAGAAAATTGGATGCTACCGATGCCCGTCTTGTCGATGTCATTCACACCGACGGCTCTCGGGATTTCATGGACGGTTTCGGCTTACTTAAACCGATCGGACACATCGACTTTTTCCCCAACGGTGGCAAAGAACAGCCTGGCTGCACCGATATTAAGAACTCGGTGGTCGTCAGCCATTTGAAAGGTAAATTAATCGATCTGAATGCAATTATTCACTAATAGTCTAATTTAATTACGCGTTTCGTTTAATTAACTTCGATTTCGATTTATTTTTCAAGTAAAGTGACTAAGAAACGCAAAATATTTATATCGTGCCTAGATTTTAGAATATTTTATTCACATATAATTTTTTCATTTTTCAATATACTTTATTAATAAATTTTATTAACTGGTATAAACGTTCAGACAAAAAAGTTTTAGATTCTTTTTGGTGTATATATACATATACACACATATGTACATCATAAAGTATTTAATCCACTTTCTATTAAAGGATCTTTTATATAAAATTGTAAGTCATTTCTTTTTTCAATTACTTATTGTAGAAGATCTACTGGACAAGAATATAGCATGTAGCCATATAAGAGCTTTTCAGCTCTATATGGAGAGCGTCCGCTCCCAACATGAGAAATGCAAGTTTATCGCATGGCCTTGTCCACAAGGAGGAATATCCTATGCAAAAGGAACGTGCTTCCCTATGGAATCAACGAATTGGAATCAAGAGATGGGTTACGCGGCTAATCGTGGAGCCTTGGGAATCTATTATCTTGCGACTAGAGGCGAATCTCCGTTTTGCGGTATTAGAATACAAGGATAATTATCTTTTCATTCGAACTAATGTATATTGAAGTAGAGTATTATTAACGTCAATACTCACAATAATTTGTTATATAAATATATCAGACAATTTCTTATATGAATTTATATTAACGCAAAATTATATTTTGGCAATTAATTATGTTAATGTTATGAGACTTGAAAAATCTTGTAAATTCTAGGTCAACCAGTTAGAGCATCAGTGATGACGTCCGAAGATATGCTAAAAACGTCCGGTATATTGTTTTTCAAAATCTTCCTCACTAATTCCACAACGCTCTTTAGAATTACATGCACGTGAGTAAAAATTTCTCGTATACATATAAGGTAAATTTAATTTAAATTACTAAATTAAAGATAAATTTAATTTAAATTAACTATAATTCTTATCGACATGCGGATGTGATGCCGCATAAATTTTTAAAGGTTTTTAATTACCTATTGCGTTGGCATTACGTTTTACAATTTTTTTCGAAAGATAGTATTTGAAAGATAGATTTAATGATATTCTTGTGTAACGTACACTGCAGCGTAAATGTTTAATACTTTGCGATTTAGTAAAAAGAAATAAATCTTTGTATCATAAATTACATTAATTTGCACGTAGCAAATGGTCAGTTAAATGTTGTAATATTCTAAATGTTATTCAAGCTTGCCCAAACAAGCAAACGAACAAATGATGTTTTATAACATCGCGGCGGTGGATTTTGATGCATTAACGGCAAATACGGCATCGATCACCGGTGTTATTTCCTATCTGCGCACCGCTAACAAGACCGAGGAGGACACCGATCCGGACTTGGATGTAATACTTTTCAATAAACTGGCCCTCGAGGATCGTAAGGGCAATAGGTAAATGCACAGCATAATAATTTCGATAAAAACTCATTAGCTATCATAGTTTTTATTTGAACGGAGGAAAGAGAATTAACTTTCTGTCCCATGATTTAATTCATTTAAGATTATAGACAATTTTTAATTTGTGTCAAAAATTTCAGGAATTCTATTTACAATTTTATGTGCTGCGTGATGCTAAAACGAAAAAAATCGTATAAAATATGAAATGATATAAAATATACATATCAGTCTTTTGCATTACGTTACTATATATTTATTATATTATATTAATTTNATATTATATTAAATTTTATATAATATTATGTTATATTAAATATATAAAATATCAATTTTAATAAATTTTATAAATTTAATTAATAATATACAGTATATGACACATTTTAAATATTTATTTATTTATACATATCTCTTTAAACGTACAGCATATAAAATTATAATTAAAATTATAATTTTATATGAATTTTGACTGAAATTTGACGCAAATTACATATCATCCAAGATGAGCTTTATACAACAAGCCGAAATAAACTGTAATGTAATAATAATTAAATTTTGCTTTTTTTCAGGTGGGAATATTGCAGAACGAACACCGCAATCAATTCGCACGAGATGCACGTGGAACTGAAAAACGAACGCTGCACGTTCTAACACGTATCTCTACCACGACAGTTTTATATTACTGAATAAAAGTGCTCCTGCATGTGTGCAAACCGGAGAAATCCCAATTCTTACTCTACACTTTTTCTCGCGTGTGGCTTAATTTAACCTATTTTTCACTTCCTCGCTGCGAGTTTGTGTTCGGTAACCGGGCGCCTCGTCCCGTTAAATCGTAGTTGACTTGGCAACGAAAGAATAACGAGCGTGCAGATGCGATAAATAATTTTACTCACCGATCCGCCGTTGTCGGCCATTGACACCGCCGTCTTCGCTCCGCCGTCCCGTTGCTCCGGACATTTGCTCCTTGTTGGTCAAATGCGCGTCGATTGAAGAATTTCAGCAATCAATTTCCACAACGTGACAGTCACTCAGCACTTCACACGACACTCCCGATCCCGATGGCACGCACAATCCGCTACGAACGAGCAAAAAACGCGGGAATCATTTACGACGAGCGGTCGTCGCGCGCGGCGCTCAACAGTCATACGACGTATGCCGCCCGGCGAGAAATTCAAAGTACGCGCGGCCAACTTCACGCGAGTCTTTAACAAAAACGCGAAAAGACCGCCCCGTGCGACAAAGTGCCGTCAGAAATTCGAAATTGTAGGTTAAAATCTCGAGGTTTTAAAATACTCGAGCGAAACCGACGACGAAAAAAGATAAACTGAAATTTTTTGCGAATCAGTAACGCGCGCGCGATAAAAAAAAGTGTTTATAAGATTTAACTCGGATGGTTGAACAGAGATGGCGCCAACGTGAATTTCCCACATTCGTGCGACGGCTCGCCCGCAGAGAGGGTGCGCGAGCGCGACCTAACCTCAAAATAGCGGCGGCGGCGACTACGAACGAAACGGTAGGGACGGTCAGTTACATGCGGGATAATTGAAATGACCGAGCGTGTCTGGAGGAGTGTTAGCGTGTTTTAATAAAGTGCCTTTCGACAATGAGCTACATCGTAATCGTGCGCGCCTTCAAGCCGGGCGACGAGACCGGCTGCACGAAGCTGATCAGAGATGGTGTGATGTCTTCCCTGGGTGCTACATTCTGCGGGATGCTGTTCAAGGAGATTACCTTCCAGCTGATAATCCTGCTGTCCGCGATAATGTTCATCTTCTTCGGGATGCCGCTGACCGTCTGCCTCTCGGTCGTGCCTGTGATCGTGGCGTTGATGTACGCCGGCACGTACGTCAGCTTCGTGGCGAAGCTGACGGAGATCAACGCGGAGGTGACTAATATTCCGAGGTATTGTGTCATGTAAACCCTTCAGTTTAATGATCGTTCTACTTTATTAATAATATCATGAAATAAAAGTGAAATAATGATGGGATGAAAAATATTTAGTATTATATTAATTTTTATACATATATGTATGAACTTTAACATGAAGAAAATACTTAATATCTTACTCTATTCATTCTTATTTTACTTTTATTTAATTTATATTAAAATGAACGATATGTGTGAACTATAATATTTATTCCTTTGTAATTTTATCTACTTTGTATATCATAATTATTTTTATACACAAGCGATTTAAAAAAAAAGTATACAATACTTACTATTTTAATTTTCATTTTAGTTTTAATAAAAATATAATGTAACAATGATCTAATGTAATGATCTAACGTTTCGATATTTTAAAGATGTTTTTTCTGATTCTCTTGTGTGTGAAAATAATTGTGATATACAAAGTAGATAAAATTATAAAGGAATAAATATTAGAGTTTACACATATCGTTCATTTTAATATAAATGAAATAAAAATAGAATAATGAAAGATATTTAATATTATTAATTTTATATGCATAAACTTTAATATACAAAATATTTAATATCTTATTCCATTTCATATTTCAATTTCAATATTAAGAATTTCTCAAAAATATGATTTAACTTAACGTTTTAATACTTTTGTTCAATTTTCAATACATTTGTTTTCCAGGCTTTACATGTCAAATGCCTTTTCTTGTTTCTGGGTCGCTGAAGCATTTGAACCTCACTTGATGACACGGCATCCTAAGGAGGTTCATTATACTATAATGACAGAAGAGCAGTTTCGCCAAGCCAACATAGATGTTTCCTTGCAAGCCAAGAAAATAGTGGGAACTGTCGGTTTGTGCAAAAGTTATCGGTTCGATAGAAGCGCGTGGATAAAGAGACTTTGTGTGCACGAGCAATACCAAAGGAAGGGTATAGCATCATGTCTGCTCAATGTTGCTGTACAATTCGCCGTTGACGCGAGATACAGCTGCGCTAATTTGGTAGCTTCCGAATATACCGAAGAAGGTAGAGAACTGTGCCTTAAAAAAGGATTTGAACTTAAGCAAATGTACCACAAGTCCATCCTAGGATCATACATAACGATATTAATGTACGAATTGACATATCGGATTAAACCCACTGAGGATGACTATGCACCTAGGATGGACTTTGAAAAAGAATTTTTAAATTGCTTCTAATAGATTTTTATAGTATATCAATTGAGACAACGAATCTCTTGAAAAACGAATGAGACTGATCGACTGATACTGTATTCCCTGTATTAAACAAAGTGCTCGAATCAAATAATGATCTCCACTCAAATGATACGCTTAACATTATCCAAATCTTGTATTAACTAACAACGATAGAAAGGGTATTGTTTTTTACGAAATGTTTATCAAGTATTCCAAGTATTGTTATGTATGTCATAGAATTCTATAAACGCTATATAAAACAGCGGAAATAAAAGTATATTTTTCTCATGTGCTCTTCTTGATAGCTTCTCGATATTTGCGAACTTCTTTACCTTCCCAGTGCTGATTCTTCACCGTCGATAGAAACCTGAAATAATTCCGTCCTGATTTAACAGAATAAGTTGAAAAAAAAAGTGAAAGTATGCAATAGGAATTTTTAATGAAACTTACTTTTCTTGAATTTCTTGCAACACTGTCTTCTCTTTTTCCGTAATACCGTTTCGCATCACATCCAGATTCATTTGTAACTGCTTTGTGTTTTGTATTCCGACTAAAGTGGTGTCCATATCCGCGTATTGCATGGAATGCCATATCGCTAGTTTGCCGAGTTCCACGTCGCGTTCCTACGTAATTTTTTTCATAACGTTATTTTGAACAAACAACTAAATATGAGTATCTTGTCGATATACCACAGTTGCACAACAATGTGCTTTTTAATTGACGTGTCTATTGTTAACGAACCTTGCAATATTGCGCGGCATTCGCGCATTGTTTCTTGATCTCATCGGAGGCTCCATGCCAGCTCGGTGGACCGTTATTCGTTAAAAGACTCATACACAGTACAGCAGCATTAATTAGACCGATCTTGTGCTTCTATAAGTCGACAATTGACAAAATTGTTATTAAATCTGGCGTTACGTGACAGAAATGAAATTATTTTAGACGCACTTTGAAGAATGGAACGTATTCCAACAAAGCATCGTCGATGAGAGTGAGCCTCGCGTAACTCAACACGCAGGCTATATTTACGTTGCTTTTTTCGATGCATTCTTTCAGTACGGATACCGGATATCCGGTTATACCTATATGTCTGGCTTTGCCTTCGGCCACGTACTTCGATAGTTCCGGCAAGGTTTGCGTGATTATTACATCTAATGAGGGTGCGAATTCGATATCGTGAACCTGCAAGTTTAATTTCAAACATTCAATTGTTTCATTAGATTTTTATTAATTTTGATTCGTAAAATGACAATATTAACTCATTGAATCCAATATTTTTTACCTGAATAACATCGACGTAATCCACTCCCAGCAGTTCTAAGCTCTTCTTGAAACTCTTTCGAGTTTTCTCAATAGAGAAATCAAACATATTGTCGAAATCTAATTCGTATCTACCTACTTTCGTCGCAATGTAGTAAGCCTTACGCGGAATTCCCTTTAACGCCTACCATAAATATGCAAAATAAGATACGTTGTACGAAAAATTAATTATGTAATAATCATTTTAATAAATTTTCGCACACCTTGCCGAGTGTTGTCTCGGATTTACCTTGTCCGTACCATGGTGTTGTATCAATATAATTAATACCTTGTTTTATGGCTTGACGTACAGCTTCGATAGCGTCCATCTCGTTATACGTGCTGGAGTATGTAACGTAATTATGTAAAAATGATTATCGTGTCGTTAAATATAAATAATAATCGCACGAGCGAAAAATAATTTTACCCATAGTGGCAGCCGAGAGGACCGGAGCCGAAAGATAATTTGCTTACAAGCAACCCGGTTTTCCCAAGCTCTTTATATTCCACAGCTTTTACCGCTTCAGGGTCGTGAAAACCCTCGACGTAGGTAGGAGGAAACATATCTCTGAAAGTACGATGAATAATGCGATAAAAAAAAATTGAAACTGATATGATTTCTATGGGCTCCATTTTCGATGCTAAAGAAATTTTTCCTCGAGTTCAAGACTTCTTTTCAAGATATTTGTATACTTTTTTTTTATATCGCTTGCGTATGAAAGTAATTATGATTTATAATGCAAAATAGATAAAATTATAATGGAATATTCAATATTATAATTTATATATATAGTTTATTTTAATTAAGTTAAATAGAATAAAAGTAATGATAGGACAAAAAATATTTAATATTACTTATACATATATAAAGATTATTTATATATACATATAAACTGTAACATACAGAATATTATCTATCTTATTCTATCTTTTTTATTAATTTCATTACAAAGTCAATAAAAATACTGCATGATAAACGTTACATTTATGCTCAATAAAAGCAATTTATAACGCTTTAGGAACAATTATCAGTTGGTAACAATCTTTTACTTGTATCAGAAAAAAAGAGAAATGAAAGTTCAAAAAAACAAAAACGTCATACAATAATGCGCAATATAATGAGGATACAAAGTAATATCTAACAATATCCAACATCCAATATGCTAAGATATAATACAATAGGCACAATTATATATCAATTACGTATATTTACACACACATACAAATACATATTTCAATTTATCTATTTAAAATATAGATCACAAGCAGATCGCGTGACAAGAGTTAATACGACATTATACTTGCTATCTTTTCACTATTTTCAAGAATATTTCCGTACGTGTTTAACTATCGATATCGCACTGATAACGGGATTTTACTGCAATGACCACGTCTCACGACAATAATGAGATCTGGATTGAATTGTTATCACCAAAATGGGCGGCTTTTAATCGGACGTTATCGTATATGCACTATGTTATCTCTCTTTCACAAAGAGAATGGGCTGAGAAAGTAAATGTAGACGTGACTTGCGTTCGGACACTGATCGTCCAGGCTCCACTGATTGCAATTAGAGACGCTAGCTCTAATCGCAATGACTTATATAACATATCGTTCCAGATGTGTTGCCATCTTACAATATAAATTAGTTCGACAGCACGTTGTTACACAGTACCAGTTACTGATTAAACGGAAATCTGCCGGAGCTCTGCTTTATCGATGATAAATTTACATAAAAATTTGCTCATCTCTTTATTTTTCCCATTTAATTTACATAGAAATTAACTGTTATTAGTATGCATACATAAAGTGCTGTTTTTCCTTGAACCGGATTTGCATCGCGCTTTTTTTTCTCGATAAATCGAGTCCGTTTTAATAACTCTTTTGTATAATCAAGCGTGTGATAACGGCTATAACAATGGCAATATATTATAAGACGATCATGTGTAATATGTGTGACAAAATATATAATTATGATATCTTAATACTTAAAAAATTATGTGGTTAGTAACATTTTATTTCACGCATGTTTAAAAAATTATTTAAAACCGAGGGAAAAGATACAAATTGTAATTCCTCTCATTTCTCTTATCTCTCGCGATTATTTCGAATTCTACGAACGATTTCGGGAAGCTGCGTTAAAAAAAAATCGGGACGCAATGCAAATTATTTGCCATGTTTGAAAATTCCATCATCTTCCTCTTGTATTTCCCTCGCCGTGCTATTCCACAGCGCGGTAGACTCGTTATTATCTTAGCATTTTGAGTGGTCCATTTTAATCCGGGATTTACAAATTTTTGTTATCCTCCGTTCCGTTCCGAGCGTTGCTCTTCGCATTCTGCGCTTCTCATCCACTCCACTTCAACGCCTAATTAATCATGTATCCCGCGCCGCGTTTCAAACGCTACCGCGAAAAACAGCCGTCTAGTTAGTCTAGTATATTAACTACGCGTGCCTCGGCAACTTCAGGGCGTAGGACCCGCGCGTCAAAGTCTCCCGACAAAGTCGTTGTCGCGCGTAAGACCTCGTAATTTCGGCTCGGCCCGTTTTCTGGGTTATATACCGCACGTCTCGGCGCGATTATGTAATAAATAGGGAGCCCACACGGGGCCCCCCGTGCCCTCGGGCCACCGAGAATCCGGCAGCCAAGGTAGAGGCCACTGGTCAGTGCACTCGTTTCTGTCGCGCGATCAGCATCGCGCTCCGGCCGTCTCGCGGAAATTCTCCTCTGCGTAGGGACGATCGCCCTGCGACGCAACGCCGCGTCTCTCTCGACGTTTCCCCTCGTCGTAAGTAAGATCTCTTTCCTTCTCGCGCGAAGCCGCGGCTTGAAATTCGATCGCTCGACGAAAAGGGATCTCGACAGGAAAATTCATCACGCATGGAAAAAAATATGGAGGACCTGTGCGTGATGACCCGTTTCCTTTTCGTAGCGTGCCTAACGGGTCGACGGGAAAGATGAACTTGTCGCGGGACGTATTTCTGCGATGTATTCATACATGTATTGATATACATTTTTGAACATGTTGACTTTTTGCGTAATTTATTGCCTATGAGAAATAACTTTTGGTATTATATGATACTTTGTGCGAGCGAGAGAGAGAGAGAGAGAGAGAGAAAGAGGTTAATTTATTCATTCTTGTCATGGAATTTGAAGATAAAACGCTATGAAGAAATAAGATTAAATCGTCACTGCGGCTAATATACACGATATTCGCGTCGCAAACGTCCAAGCTTTACTTTCCGCACGCGAAGCGGTGGCACGCTTTGCGAGCGGCTTTTCCCGCTTATCTAAGAAACGCCGGGAATGAGGGGGAGGAAGGCATTTGGCGAGTCTCGCGAGTCACCTAATCGCGTCGTTCACCTCGTGAAGAAACAATCTCGGGAACCGCCGCACTGGCTGATAATTGAGCCGTCCGCGAGAAACGGGTCGACATTCCGGCCGTTTCGATTAAAAAGAAAAGAAAAAAAAAATGACGCGCCGTTAATCCTCGCGGCTCGAACAGCTGCGCTACGCGAGATACGTGCTGCATAATTCAATGCGCCTCGCCGCGCCGCGCCGCCGGCGAATTTCGGGGCAATCACGTGTCCCTTTCTTGACCCCGACGACCGGTCGTGAAACGAATAATCGCGACGATCTGGGTCGCGCGCGACGTTCCTCGACTAAATTACGCAAAGTCATAGATTCATCAGCCGGTATCGCACGCCGGGAGCGCGTCTCGTCCGTTGACGGTGAAACGGCATTGACATTTTGGAGATTAGAACTAAAGGTCTAGCGAGGAGATTATCGCGTTTCATTTGTTTCCTACGCGACGATATGGCATTTTTGCCTACGAATTCAGGGACGGATACGGAATTTTATTGGCGATTACGTGTACCAGCGCGCACGCTTGAAACCGCAACGCGCCGGGAGTCTTCAATTATACCGATATTGGCGAAAGAAGGTCAAATACCGGGTAATAATAAGATATAGGTAGCGGAAAATTTTCATAACGTCGGCAATATACAATTTTCCGGTAATATCGATTTTATTACTTTTATACTTTTTAATGTCAATATTATGAAATAAATGAAATCTGTAGTGTACTCTTGACGTGTGTCTCACAAAAGAAATTACGAACAGAAAAGAGATAAAGTACACTAATATTATACAATTAATTACAGAGCTTCGGATTCATACGCTTTATTTTTTTTTTTTGTAATTTCTTTTGTAAAATATACATAGGGAATTATACTGTAATTTGATTGATTTGACAATATCGATGTTCAGTTAATATAAAAGTAATAAACCAGTAATTTTACCAAGTAATTTTATCAATGGTTTTGTATATATTTCAGCATATACACTTCTCCCCCAGTGTTTATATCAGATGATCAGTTTCATTTCAGTTATTATATAAAACGGAAAAATATCGGCATATAAGCGACACGTTTTACACCACTTCCAACGCGATGGAAACACGATCTTATCTCGCGAGAATCATAAATTCGCATTTATCATTCTAATAAATTCGAGTTTAAACGTGCGGCATAAATATGAATGTCCCTTCTCTTGTGACTTTTGCACGTAATACGAGGAGCTCGAGTGGTTTGAGCTGAGTTGTGATTAAATATTACAGAATATTTAGATTGATAATTTAATTATGCTCCAATTTATGTTTGAAATCAATTTATGTTAATAACGAAGCAGTTACATTGAGTGTATGCGTACTTGTATTTGTGTTTGTGTAACATAAATAGGATAATTTTTTGCTACAAAGTCCCAGTCTACTGTACAGTCATCTCCGAAGACAGAAAGCAAAAGCCAAGTTTCCCGTAATTAATTTACCGAGTATATTCGAGTTAGGAAGCGCTTTTCGTTCTGTATAATTTGTCCTAACTAATATTAAATTTGCTTTAGGTTTCCACACGTAATTGACGGGTACCATGCCAACGAAGAAAGGCGAGCAGTGGTACGCGGATTGGATCGTTGCGGTGGATGTGTGTATGGATCTACCCGGAAGTCTCCAGGAAAGTAAAGACGAGGTTTTGCTTCGCTTGGACAACCTACTCCGTCAGCAAGGTACGTCAATTTATCTATCGTATAATCTGCACTTAAATTCTTTCCGTTCTACATTCGCTTGGAAAATTTGATGTTAAAGGTATTTGACTTGGATTTCTCGCTTACATCGAACGTTGCATTCGTTGCCTTAATTATTCGAAAAGACCAAAATTTTATCCTTAGACCTTTTATCTTTAAATTAAATATTGTAATATAATCATCCAATTTTGATACAATACTACATTAATTAATAATTTTTGTTTTAATTAATGAAACAGAAAGCTTAAACAAACGGTTGTGTACTTTTTTTTGGTACTTATAAAAGTTCTTTACAAATTACTAAATTTGCTAAAATTGTATATCGGACATAATCTCTTACCATTTTTTGCCTCTTTGAAAATTATGAGAAATTTAGCATTTATATTTGACTATGAATATAACATATATGTATATATAACTTTCCTTCTACGTTTATATACTTGTAGAAATATTTTGCTTATCGAAAATTCGTGTCACATAAGAATTATCACTTTGAATCGAATATTATTAAAATATATAAATACTATTAAAATGCGTTGTCTTGCCATCATTTATGACATCATCGTCGAAGCATAAATCATTTGTCGATGGTGATGAACGAATCAGTTGCGTAAGCATGCTAGTAAAAAAGTTTGTAACATTTTTCCTACATGAGTCGGTAATTCCTTCCGACGAGCGGGAAAAATAACAAAGCTGACAGTGATGCGTTAAACTTTGTGGCACGCGTGGAGGGAATTCTTGATCGTCACAGTAAAAAGCATATTATCGATCGAATCTTCAGAGACATTGTAAGCAGAAAAAGAAAAATACATCGGCTAGAGTGCCACAAATGACAGGCATTTAGAATTTTACGCGCCGTGAAAGATTTGATCAATTAATTTGAAAAGACATCACATTCGAAAAATACATAGATAAAATTTAAATTCTTTTATATTACTTATATCACTTTATATTAATTATTTTATTAATTACTTTTGAAATAATACCGATATGAAACACACATATAAAATTAATATTTCTTGAGATTAACAATTCAGCGAAAATAAATAATTTATCTTTTATATTTAGTCATCAGTGTTCGACATACATATATGTATATATTACGTGTGCACATACTTATTATGTGCATGTGTTTGTATGCTCCAGATATCTGGAGCATGCTTACACATGGTTTTGCTTTAAATTGCATATCAAGGTTCTTCCCAAATGTACTTTACGATAAAATCTGCTATGGTATAAGTCAGGGTCGCGCACGATTACAATATTCTGGGTTGTAATAAAAGAAGACGCTGTCAATACATCGTATCGCGCTGTTTATTTTCGGTGGTTTAATGTTTCTAGCACAACAGAAGGAGAAAGAAAGAAGTGGAGGGTAAAGAAAACAACCACTTTTCGTAAGACAACGGTACGTCGAAGTATGCAAACGAAGATAAAAGACGAAAGTGGTTGTAGTCCACGATTTTACGAGAATTTTATCTGTGAAACGTAGAAAGCTTTGGTCTTTTCGCGTCGTGACAAGATTTTTTTGCGATCTAAAGCTTATAGAATATTTCTACCTCGTAATCCGTATCAAAACACACATCGCTCATATTGAAATTTATTACACGCGACCCACTTAAATATAAATTATTAGTTTGTGATTAAGCAATCAATACTATAATTAATCCGACTTTAATATAGCAGCTCGTATCGTGTACTTTTGTATAAACATAATTTATAAGAACAAATAAAGTTATTATTATATTGTTCATTAATCATCAATTTTTTGTTCGATAATTTTTTCACTTACTCTTACTGGTTAAAAAATAGAGCTGAAATTGCTATTATATAAAACTAATTGTTATTGATTCACTTTATGTTTTGAACGTTAGCGTGATTACTTTTGCGTTCTATCTTCTTTGAAAATATTCGAAGCAACCCTCTCGCATCAGATGCTTCTTTATTAGAAATATTAAGTCTGAGAAGCGCGCCATCGATCCCTCATCAAGGAACGTGATAATGTCATTATCACGTGCAATGATCGGTCATCTCAGTGTTTATATCGATTAAATGTTAATGAATTCCGAAGTTTTTTCAAACTTGTCGGTAATTTTTATGAGACTTGAGATCGCGCGTTATAAAAATGTAAATATTTTATACATAAAAAGACGCGGAAATATTAAAGGTTAATTTCGAGTCGACATTCGCGACAACGTCAATTAAAACAGATGACATTTTGTCTATGGAACTGCGATCTTTAACACCGGCCATTTTCCATTTGACTAATTCGATCTAATGAGGCGAATAACGATACAATCAAATACGATTAGAACGAATATAACATAAAAAAAATGAAAAATCTTGATAAACAATAAATTTTTGTATTATTGATCGCACAAACAATTTAAGCACTTGAACAAAATTGAACCACTTGTAATTATGAAATAAAAATTTTTCTTATTAAAACGACTGATTTAGCGTTAAAATGTCGGTAAGATTACTCAAGTACAATGGGATCTATAAAATCCAAGTATATATATTTTTCCCCTTACAAAAATAACATTACAATCTTTCTCTTGGTATATCATTTCCTCGTCTAGAGACCGTGACTGTGCAAAATAATTCAAGCTGCCATTATCGAATCAGACTCAACTATTTTTCCCGTTAGATGACATGAACTCCGTTATATTGCAAATCAGGATAATCTTCTTTCTTTAGATTTACAAAAGAGGAACATTTTGGTATAATATATCTCTTACAAGAGCTTTTATATAAAGAAAAATAATACTAATTTATTTTTTATTTTGCTTTTTTGATTTAAAATATATTGAAGTTTGTCAAAACCTTATTAAACTAACAATGAATAAAACATTTATAAAAATCACTACGTTAAATGAATTTTACTTTACTAATTTTGTTTAATCATTTAATCAACTAAATTATGCTAATCAACTAAATTTATCAAAAGAAAAGTCACTGATATGTATAAAAGACACATATACTCCATATGTCTATCTTTACGAGAAGAGGAACGTGTCGCTGCCTCTCTCTGATCGATATACATACATTAAACCTCTCGATTGAGCTTTCTACACCGACGCGATCCATTTGTCGAAAAAGCATTTCTCTGTACGAACGCTTTTTTACGATACATCGTTGCATTTTTTAAACATACGTACTGAAAGTTGTGCGCACTCTCATTAACATTCCATTACTTATCGTGACGTATTTCGCATTCTCTGCGAATAATTGTATCTTTTTTATAACGTATTACATCTTATGAGTCATGAATAATTTTATATACTAATTGGACAAGATTTATGCAAGCTTATTTGCATACTACTTAATAATAAAATGATAATAAATTTTCTATAAATGTGAAACACTTGTTGGTGCACCGCTTTTCGTTATTCGCAATACATGTGATACAATTGTCGATTTTAAAAATAATTTGATTTGATTTGATAACGATAAAAAACAGACAAATATCGCACTGATTTAGCTCGCAATCTATGCCACGGCGTATATGTACAATCGTAGATAGACAGGATATAACGTTAATAACGAGATGCCGAAATGGAAAGGCGTGCTCCGTGAGTCAGGTGGCGACGCGGCAGCTTAATTTAGAAATTATCGTCTCACGATCGGGACGAAGGTCCTGATGCCGAAGGAAGGGCTCGAATGGTTACCTCGCATGCCTGCCGACGCGATAATCGATTTCATTTCGCCGTGGGCTCACCTTAAAAATAGACGTGTACACTGTGCGCCTGTACACCAAGTCCGTGCAATCTACGGGCAATGATTTACCCCGCGAAGGTCTATGATACGTCCGCTTAATCATACTTCTACACTACTGAATTACGCGCCTTAGCCGGTTTTTTTTTTTTTCGTACTCGTACCAGGCTTCAACCTTGAGTCACTAGATTGTAATTAATTTTTTGTATACGTAGCACTTACTAACAACAATAAATAATATTCTCTCTTCTTCTGTGCATATCTTGTATAATAACTTTTTTGTACAATAATGTTGATTCGTAAATTTATATGTATAAACTATATAATACGATTGTTTATATTGTAGATGGTGAGCTTGCGGGAATGCTGCACGCTGCGGACAACAAAAGGCATTTTACAGCAAAGAAAAAAGGAGGCAGCAAAACGCATTATAAAAAGGTACGTGAACAGTAAATTAAAGAATTTATTTCGCATGATTACAATGGCCAAATGTCTGAAATAATTATACCGTGTCTATGTTTTTCTAAAAATTATACAAAAGTGTCACAGTTATCATATAATATTTTGACAATTCATTCATTAGTTAGTTAGTTTGATTCTTGAACAACTAATATTAGATTATACGGCTTCAACTGCGAGTAACGCCAGTCGTGTTAACCGAGAAAAGTTCTCTCGAACTTTCTTAATTGCGGATCTCCTTCACAACAAGATTATAATTGACACTTTTATAAGAGTCAGTACTCGTAATTTGCAATTTTTTATCTCCATAGTAAAACTAATTCACTACTTTCGTTGGGGGGGGGGGGAGATTACATTTACAATCGCGTAAATTACGGGAAACACAAACGAGCAATTAATTCGCCGAGAATGTGCGCGGGCATGTGAGACAACAAAACGTGCCTCGAACGACAAGGAGCCGAGCTGTGCATGTGGTGCAAGAAATCAAGACAGAGAGTAATGATATGTCCTTCAACGTCATGCCATGATGCATGTTGCTCGTCTCTAGCTACGTATGTTCAAAGTGTTAGACTTACGAGATTAACACAATTTTATTTCGTCGTTATTTGGAATTATTTAATATATTCCGGGCATGTGTAAGATATAAACGTAGTAAAAAGATCATCTTATTATAATCCCATAATAATAAAATAATCAGAAACTCATAACAATAGAAAATAATGAGAAATTTATGCGCTATTAAAAAATAGTTAACTTGTACTAATCGCGTCTTGTATTAAAGAGACCGATTCTCAGACTAATGTAATGTCTGGAATCAAATAAGATAATATGTTTGATAAGAACGATCTGATAATTTAATAACTGGATTATGAACGAGGGAAGATCGAGCATGAAAGATATTTAGAAAGTGCTATAACAACAACAATATAATATATGATATTGCGGTTTACATTTGTGTTGATTATTAGAAGCACAGGCTTCATTGATTTATTTTCGCTTTTAGAAGCTTCTTTGCTCCAGCTTATTCGCTTTTTAAAAACTCTGTATCCCTTTTGAAAGAAATACGTCTCTATTTCTTCGCGCTTTTTGCGCGTCGAGAAAATATCGAAACACCTCCTCAAATAAATTAACAATACAATACAAAAGTATGATCTGACAATGAAAGAATTGGATCATAAAATCTCGAGAATTCCCATCCGCTCTCAGTAAAATATTACTATTCAACCAATTAATTATTAGCCAAAAATGTCCCGATGATTAATTGTAATGCGATTTATTTCATGATATCGCTCAAACCTTGAACCAGACAGCTTATCTGTCGGCCTTGAATGAATGACCATTTGTCTTACGACATCGCCATTATGTCGCTCGCTTACGAATGTCTAGCAATCAAGATCTCATAATGCCGGAAATTAGGCTCGCCGCTGTATTATTCGATTTCTCCATCACCGACACAATATACAATAAGCTCCACGTACACGTCTTCCAAATTATAAGACACGCTATAAATGAAGCGTCAAAAATATATAAATAAATAAAAAACAATTTTCTTTTTCAGTTCAAATAAATGTAATAGATTAAATAGATTTACTTTTAATTTGTGTCGTGTACGTACGTAAATATTTTATTTTTAACTAACGTTAACTTTAAAATTAGAAATATAGGACCCGAATAAAGAAGTAGAACATAGACGGATAGTTAATCCATTATCTTTATGATGGGAATATTTCGTGTTACTGCAGACTGGAGCACGTTTAGTGAGAAAATACGGGGCTGTATAATTGTTGCGTCAATTTTACACAAATATACCTGAATATAACTAGCGGCCGTATAGATAGGCGCAAGATATATGTATCTACATATGGCAATGGTTATGTATAGCAGGGCGAATTGTGCGAGCTGACTATATCATGAGTGAAATATAACCCTAATGTCCACAGGACTACCCCCTCGAGTCGTTTGTTGCATGATCGCTGTACACATCATCGAAGAAAAGTGTTTTTGTCACGTAGCACAGTATAAATCAGTTGCATTGAAAGAGCAAAAAGGCCTGGATACTTGACTTTCCGTTCTTTCTTTTTGTCTAAATATGAATCGGATATTCCCGTATTGTCCTCTGAAACACAAAGATAACCATAAATTTACAAACATAAATTGAGCGCTTCATAAAAAACTGCATGGCGAGACTAGAAAGAAAAAGAGTGCACAATCAATCTTTGCTTTTCCTTTCCGTAATTTTTCTTTTTTTTTACGACAAGAAAAAGAAACGGAAAAGGAGAAACAAAGATAGATTGCTTGTGCACATGTTTTCTCTCTTTCTTTCGTCTTGATATGCAGCCTCAAAATGCAAACTTTGTCCTCATTTTAATTGCAAATTTTCACAAAGAAAATCTAACAAACATACGTAAAGAAAATGCATTAATTAAATGAATAACATAAGATTTAAATTTATGAAGAGAGAAATGAAAAAACGTTCATATATTTAATTCTTGAAAAATAAAATATTTATTTCAGATGAATATACTTTTCCGGTGTATGTATGTTCATAATAATACATCATACTTTAAGAAACTTTTCACAGCTGTCTTTTCTTAAGGCGTAGGATCGTAAAATCAGCGATGTAGAAACCATTTCTGTAATGAGTGACGTTGTCATTTATTTCGAAGCAATCTTTACAAGTGTATACGAGAGTGTTTAAGCACGGCGTATTCTTAATTTCTAAGAATGCTAAGAGGTGACCTAAATTTCAAAAAAAATTATAATTTCAAAATTGAAGTTTATAATAATCCTCTTTTCCTTTAATAGATCAAATTGCTTTTTCTCATTACGCTTTTTCTCATTATCACAATATAACGCACGCTATATCGGTTGTGCTAATTTTTCAAGAGAGTAGATCCTGAGTGATATGTAACCTTTAAACTTGCAAAATAATGCGAATGCTACTCGTTAAAACGTTCACTCAAATTGTTCCGAGTGTCTGGAGAAGCAGCAATTAGTGCGGCGCACTCACAGCGTATTCACGTCACAGTGCATCGAGTATATCGTTGAAGTTAGGATTTTTCTGTGAATAATTCAACGAGACCGTGCCAGAAAATTGCCAATTTGTGGAATGTGAAATAACAAGAAGTAAAAATATGAAGAAACACGATTAGAGGAAACAATCGATGAATAAAGTGACGTAAGTGAGAGAGAAACTTGTGCGTTCGTGCCTAGTACGTGAATCGATTGGAACGAATCGCGTCGAAACTTTTGTGAACGAGTTTACGATAATTGACTCAGCCGGCCACGAAAAGTGTTCCTTTTGATAGCGGAATAAAGAACGAGGCTCTTTCCTCGTCTGCGAAAATTAAAGCTTTGAACGACGAGAGAAACTTGATCGCGGTGAAAGGCGTGTACGCAACTAAAACTTCTCGGAATAACGGTTACGTTAGCACCGTTAAGGGATGAGAGATGGACAGCATAAGCGCGGGTCTGGCATAAAGAGAAGATGTGCTGCGAGATAGATTCTCGAACTCTTTATCCCGTCTTTAAGGTTCTATATATTTCGCGGATACTGAGGAAGCGCTAATTGATTTCTTTCAATCGTGCCCATGTAACGAAGAGGGATCGTTGCTCCGTTTCCCGTCCAATGGGAAGCACTGTGTCTTAGGCCGCGTTGTCGGATATCAAACCGTTAATTTCTGAACGAACTGCTGGGGCTGGGGTGCATGCAAGGACAACTTCCGGATAGGGGCGGCCGCGTTACCAAAGCTGAAGTGTAGCGCGTGGGGCCAGATACGGTTCCACCGTCGTGGAACGCGAATCGTGTGGCGAAACTTAAGCGAGGCCCGACGTTCGCGTTACGGTATCAGACAACTGGCAGTGATTCACCGCGCCGCGGCACGCGAGTGCATTCTAAATATCTTCCGAAATGAAGCGGACGTGATAGAGCGTTAACCGCTCCCGCGGAACTTCCACGCGATGGCGCGATGGTACCGATTTAATAGATACGCGAAAGCGGAATACGATGAATCGATAGCCGCGAATGGAGAACATTGAAAAATCGATAAACAATCCGAATGGAACAGGCAGAATTTTTATGCTTTATGATAAATCTTTTTGGAATGGAAGAACGTATGATATAAAATATATGTGCATAACATAGAAGCACAAACACATTATGTATACAAAACATCATGTATATAATAATTTTTTTTATATTTATAATAGAGTTTTATCATATTTAATGGATTTCAGAAGAGGCATGTTTTAGACATATAACTAAAGCTATCATTTATTACCTAGAGTTTGCAAATAATGATTTTCGTCGAGGAATAACGTTTGACGTGATATTTGTATCCGAGAGACAAGAAAAACATTAATTAAGGCAAACGCACAATACTAATTGTTTACATTGCGGGAATAAAGTTGTTTGAATAACATCCCGAAGAAGGACTATCGAAGTGGAATTTTGTAGTTGAGGTATTATTCACATTCCACTAACAATTTCACAAAGAAAGAATCGAAGAATGGAATTTCTGAATTGTTGTACCTGAAATGTTATTCACGTAGCTGTTATTAATTACGATTAATAACATTCACTTGTGTTTCAGTATTTAATCGTACAATAATAATTGTGACTAATTAATTATTTTTTTGTGTATTTACCAATATTATAATTAGACAATGATCTTTGTTATTTCTAACTGTCAGGGCGAAATAAAAATGACCAAAATTCGGAATCGGATTTTCCCCACGGTGCGGAACAGTTTAATCTAATTCTATGCACGTGCTCCGTCAGTGGGAGAAATTGTATTCGTGATTTACGACCGATTACTTCCGCTACTCCATCTAAAGGATTTTGGCTAATTAATACGGTTATCAGATTGTGGTTCCTCTTTTAATACGTATCTCGATGAACAAGCGTATCTCGACGAACTACTACTTAACTTTCTTCTCGTTCCGTGTTTTCGATTGTGCTATAAAACCTATTATAATTATATACATATAGAAGAATAATGATACGGTGCACGTCATAATAACGAAGTAAAGATAAGACAAAACATTGGAAGGTAGTTTTGCTCATAGAAATTACAGGAAGAATTGCGGCAACCAGCTATACCATTATATTCTTGCGAATATAAACTATCGCAATATAACGATATATCGCTGTTTATTCTCTTGGTTATCCCTGTCATGCTTTTGACATAACATCAGTGCATTGTAACCTATATTATATTACACTAATACTATTTAATCTCCAATGGTTTATGGATCATTACTTCATAGCTGCAATATCAAGCGTTTTGGTCAATATTATTAATGTTTTATGTCGTTATATATAATCGCGTTACGATCACACGATGCGTGCGTGTGTGTGTGCGTACGTGGCATGAATCGGACACTTCATTATCGACAGCTTATTGTTTATTTGCGCGAATGTGGCAGTCCAAACGCCGTAGCTTTTGTTGGAAATTCAGTGATGCCGTAATGAAATTCCTGGTTCGTCGCGCCGCTTGCACATTCTTGCGTACTAGCGGTTTATTGTCGGAGATCGCTTTCCTCGCCGTTTATTGTATCTCCAGCTCATTCCATCATTCGGTTTTCGTTAGTTTCTTCTAGATTTTCATTTACGCTTGATGTCGAATTAGAGATTGATAGTTCAATTATTTATCATTAAATTAATGTAAAAAATTTTTTTCTATATTTAACTTGGAGGTGACAATTTCTGAAATCATTGGCTACAAAAAGAATTTCATTTTTGCTACTAATTATATCATCTATATAATATAATTATATTGCCTATTATTTCTTCCGATACGCAGTCATTAAATCATTTGCTTCTTAATTTACGATTAAATCGATACGAATATCTGACCTCGAAAGAATTTTACTTTTAATGTGAAAACGTAATTCCTCGCAGTATAATTCCGCATTATTACGTTACTTTACTCTATTACTTCCATCTTACACTAGTCACGTTCTATGCGCGGCAAAAACTACTGCCATATTTCGCCGAAATGGCACGTTAGGTAGTGCACTTCGCAGTCTTGCGCGAGTTGCAAACAACTCTATCGCGATTCTCGTCTGTGTATACGGCCATCTCGGAACTGACGGAAGTAGAGATAGCTTCCTACAGTTTCCCCCCTGAGAAGCGATTTATAACGAACATAATATATCATTCAGGAAAGCGTTGACCGTATTTTGAAAATAAAACTCCGCGAGGAGTCACTTGTTTTAGATTGATGTTTATATTTCCACTAACTTTCCGTTAGTTGTTATTACAAAGAGCAAGATAGAAAACAAAAGTTGATAATACGTTAAGTAGATAATGTCTTTGTTGAAGAAACAATATTTTATTATATAAATTGTTTATTTATTGACAAATGTATATTCTTACATTTCTATAATTCATTTTAATTAGTGAAAATTATGGCATGGTTCAAGAGAATATAAAAACTTTTACAATGAGATAAAATGTCAGTATAACGAAATAAAGAAAAAAGATGATGAGTTTCTTTACCTTTTTTACAGAAATAAATACAATTGCTCTTTCTGTGAAAATCTTAAAGTTAGATAAAAAGCTTAATCGAACTTGGGTGTAAAATCGCATTTTCTAGTGTTATACAGGCAAACTTGAAAAATTATTCAAGACATTTTAAAGTGAATATTTATTCAATTACTTATTCGAATGCATCTACTTTAATTAATTTTACACGATTCTCTTTTTCTCTCTTAAATATCTGGATGCAAAAGTATCAAGAATTTTTAAAAACAACGTTTACTAAATATGTAGGTATTATTTATCGCACATTACGGGCGTCATATTTTCTTGTAAATTTTTTAATATCTCTCATTTGCATTTTTTGACAATATGTAATTTTTTTTTCAATACATGTATAATACTTGAAATTAATTTTCTATATTATTTTTCTACACATTTTGAAATTTATTTTTTACATCCTGTAATCTCTCATCATATTTTATTTTATATTATACGAATAATAATATACAAATGTAAAGATTTTTGGAATTTCCGGATATTGAATTGGAAATGAGAAAACGAGGAAAAAAAAAAATGTAGTAAGGGTTAAGAAACTTTACTTTCTTGCTGCTTTTTACGACCGACAACTTTGATGCGTCGTGTAACTGAAGAGCGATAGTGTTGGGGCGAGCGCTTGTGTTGGGGCGAGCTAAAGGTTACTAGCGGCGGGGGTGGTTCGAGACAGTTGGCTAGGTGGTGGGGGATGAACGTGCCAGCCCGTATAAGGCTCTGCCACGCGGTCGCACCGCCACAGTCAGTCTGATCGAAAACATTCGTAGGCGAGAGAAATCGCGTGTCGTCGAGATGCCTTCTCGGAGGCGCCTTCGACGCTGTAATTGTATTTTCGTGGTATTGCTGATAACGTTATCGGTAGATACGAAAATTAGTAACCGAAGTCGAAAACACGCCGAAATCACCCTACGGAGAAATATTACAGAGATTTCAGTGAACGCAAATGCGATCGAGTGATTTATCTGGCTGGCCGATCGATCAGTTTCAACTGTTATACGAACGAATGTCCATCGATCGTTTTGGAGTAATCATGGACGAGGAACTTGTGATCTTTGATCTGTGAAAATGTGTTGTGGCAAAAATGAAATGTGATTAATTTTTTGTGTGCAATGAGACGAACACCCACGTACTGTGCGATGTAGTCGCTCGCGAAGGTACTGTAAGTTTTCTTATTTTCTTTCATGAAACCATTTAATTTTCATTCTGTGATCCGCGATTCGATTTTTCACGGGATTACTTTGTGTGCTCCGCGAACACTTCCACGCATGAGTAATTCTCGCAATTGTCGTAATTTTGTCACCTTGGCTTCATCCGTGGGAATTCGCCGGAAGAGTGTTTATCCCACGTGACAGCATCGTCAGCTGACGGTCAGCGTTCTTCCTCGAGGTTGGTACTCCTTCCGTTACCGTTCATTCAATAGCATCCCTAATTAAATCGTCACGCTACAGTGACCGCGTCGCGCTAATTTGTCCATTATGTCATAACAAAGCGAGTCTGAATTCAGTGGATGTACGTAAAACCGCAGGAGATTTTTCCTGCTTCGTGTTGATTTTCAGTCCACGGATTGTTTCGTTCGGACATGTCCGTCGCCCGATTTACGTAGCATCGTTTTTTTACCGCACGAATTTTTACGATCTTCCGTCGGAAATCCCTCAGACAAATATTCGGGACGAGAAGTCAACGCACGGATTGTGCTGAAACTTTAACTATTTGTTCAGTTTGTGTCGCGGAATCGAAACTCGTTCGATAAAACTCCCGGCGAACTCGAATGATCGACGTACAAATGGATGATGTTAAAAAGTCTCAGGCAAATATTTGAAACAGAAAGTCGTCGCACAGATTTTGCCGAAGTCGGATTATTTATTCGATTCACGCTGCAAAATTGAAATTTCCCCTCGAAAAATCTCAGCACACATAATAAAATTTATACGTAAACGAGATTATTTCAATCCGACGAAGTCGCGCTATTATCGCATTATCATATGCGTATGTACGCTTGTTTTTACGATAAAGATTGCGTGACGCCAAAAATTTAGATAAAGTGTAATTAAATTTTTATATCAGATTTTTATATCATAACTTTTTGTAAATTTATGTTGCTTATTTAATGCCATTTCCATTCTTCATTTTATTTCCTATACTTCTTACAAGTATATCTCGCATTATATCTCATATATTTTTTAATAATTCTTAATATTTATAAAATAAATAAAATATAATAAAAAATTAGTTTCGCTTTTTTCCGCAAGGATTTTAATTATCCGCTCAGTAAATATGGATCAGCACTCATCGCGGATGAATTACATTCTTTATTTCGCATTTTTTTCGCTCGAAGGAAGGCACGCGAGTGTTTCGTGCGTGAAAGTGTGCTACAGTTAATGAATTAGCCTTGTGCCATAATTTGTCCGTACATACGTTACAATTAGCATCGAGACATTAATCATTTTTATTGTTGTAGCGCGTACCGCTTGCATACGCGGCTGCGTTTTTCCGGTCAAATATTCTGCTGACTCGAACTAGCAATATTCTCGAAGGATCGTATCGGTCCCTCTATTGGCGTTATCGCAGAATAAATAAAAACAATTAAATGCTGTAAGCTCTTATAAATATGGAAAGCTTTCGTAAATTTCCAACCGCATATGTTGTCTTTTAATATAAACGTTAAAGCTAGCTTGAGAGACCAATACAAGCTTCGATGCATTGTTTTTACATCAAAAGATTTAATGTGTACTTCAAAACGATTTCATCCTCATGCATATATAGAAGAAAAATATAAGATGCTATCTTGGTTGCTCACACTATCGTGCATTTCTCGCATTAATTTGCTTTGGCCATTTATTAACTTTAATTTTGTAAATTTATGTTGCTTATTTAATGCCATTTCTATTCTTCATTTTATTTTCTATACTTCTTACAAGTATATCTCGTATTATATCTCATATATTTTTTAATAATTCTTAATATTTATAAAATGTAATAAAAAATTAGTTTATGATTATTTGCAACTTTGCGGGCCTCTGCGGTACTAGAAATTAAAACATTAAAAATAAATGATGATTAAAAGAATATAATACCGCGCGATATACCGTGAGTAATATCTTTGATGTTATTAAAGTTGTAATGTAAGTGGATCGTGCCTGTTCAATATTCGTTTTGCATAGTTCGACGATAATATAATGCGCGCCTCTTCGAAATTCGATGAGCAAACTTTCAAAATGACTACTCTATTTCGTATGACTCATACATCCCTGTCGAACAAATATTTCCATATTAAAACGTGCGCGACGATTTTATATCATCCTATATATCTATATTAGTTAAAACAAATCCCACAATTAATCTATAAGGTTCTTTTTTATAAATCACGTTTTGTTCATTACGCATCGTTAACTGGATTGAGACAATCATTGGGATGATAATTGACATTATATCGGATTGCAAAAACTTTGATTTCATATTATTCAAATCTTGAAAATATTTTTCTCTTGTCACAAATGTTGTTTATTATTGTCTCGTCTGAAACGTTTTAATTATAATGAATAGTAATAAATAGTAATAAATAGTAATAAATAAGAATAGTAATAAATAGTAATAAATAAGAAGAGAACATTTCGAATAGATTCATCGTACCGAGATAATGAATAATTCGATCCTTAACAATGAAACGGGCTGTAGATGAATTACACACAGCGAAGTCGTTGCAACAGCTATCACTGTCTCTATATATCATGCGACAAGAGAGCTCTTCGTCGGAAGAGAATCTATTTCATCCTTCGGATTCCAAAGTACTAAACGCCATGGAGAGCATAAACTATGCAGCTAGAACGACGATAATTAATGATTTGATAAAGAGGAATTGAACACTGCTTCTGAATGCGTCTTCTCAAGCGCATTAATCTGTGGTTTATATAATTTTCCACACTAAGGATAGTCAAATGATTTGTTTCTTTTTCCGAATTAGCAACGCAAAGATAAATATATAAATATATAAATTATAGCTGTTACAATTACTTTCGCAAAAATTTATATTTAATAGCGCTTACTCTGTGACAACGTAGATAGTGACACGTGTTTCTCCCATATTTTCGGTAGTTTCGAGTTTATATGATATCACTTATTTTATGATGTTTTAAAATATATGGAGCAAAACGGAATTTTCTTTTGTATCTAAAAAATAGATACGCAAAGCGAGTAAAATGAACAACAAATATATAGAATAGAAATAGAATAGTGCATATGTTGTACGTACGAAAAAGTCTTAAAAGAACGTAAAAATTAACATTTCGCGATTTCCATTGTGCAATTTCGCGGTAATTCCCCACGATAGACGCGGTGACGGCCGATAATTCCGCGAGAATATTCTTGTTAAATCTCGGCCCTTTTTTCTTATCAGCAAGTCTCCTTCCCACCGCTCTGTTTCTCGATTCTCTTGATTTCATCGCTGTGGCAATTCAATTCCGAAGTTAATCGACGTAGGTACCGGCGGAAACGAGGCTGGAGATCGGAAGGAACGCGGGACTGCGGAATAACCGGGAGAACGTTGTTAAAGGAATTGGCCGGAAAGTTCTGCCAAAAATTCTCGTTACGGGATACTACGGGGGATTTCTCGATATCGATTTTCATTATCAGTCTTGTGTATAACCGAAAGAAGCCTTTAACGCATAGTATAAATGTATATATGAAAAAAAGGAAAATTTGAGAGAAATACATGAATTTTCAATTTGAAGGAGGATGATAGAATACTCGACAAACGTGTCATCTTTTTATTCTCATTTTACCATGAGCGAGAGATCGCTTATTGTGTATCTATTCAAACGGCAAATAACATTGTAACACATTTTTGTATGTTCGAACTTTTATAAGATTTCGGTTATCTACCGCTCAAGGCATGATCCCTTTGGCATGTTTCTTGATGCTGGAAATCATCTCCGAATGTTATTTCAATCAATAACAACTTGTGTGTTCATATGCATAAAGCTATTAATAACGTTACCGAGAGTGGAATCATAAGCAGCAAGCTACACGCGTAACCAAACGTCGACACACGCTGGAGATAAGTGCGGCTCTGAAGGGATTCTTCTGAGTCTATAGGCATATGAAAGGGAAAGATATTGGACATGGATAACCGGCTCGGAAATCGAACTCTTTTCTTCACTTGCCGAGCAACCGCTGTAACTGTTATAAGCCGTATAGATTTTGCTATTTTTAATGCACTACGCTTATGAGATGAACTTTAAAAGCATGATTCAATATATGTATGACGCTTTTCCATTCTTTAACGCAATTGTCACTATATTTTTTAAAATTATCTACATGAAAATTATATTTCAAGTAAAAGGATGAACTTTGCAGAGATCGTTTTAACAAGATTATACTTAAAATTATATTAACGTATTTAAAAGTTAAGAAGAGTCTGTCTTGTTTTTAGAGAAATTAGAATAATCGAGTTTAATACGTTATGAGAGATTGCACAATGGACATCAGCAAATTTCTCAATATATCTAGTATTATATTCTCCGATAATAGAATTAGGGAAAGTATAGCATGCATCGTGGCATGAGCTCGTACACGCTGCAGAATCGTGGTCGGTCTGTGGTTGTGCAGATTAGCTCTGTGAATCGCGATCAGTACTTTCGCCTACTTTGACGGATTAATCTAAATCCTCCCCCTCGAATAAATCACGCGCCCGGTAATCGCGACTCACCGGCGTAATTGGCGCAAACGGTATACGCCGCATAAGCTTGACGACGGCGAGTTGCCGATGGGTGGGCGATTTTTGGCGGGCGGCGTGTTTTTTCGGGGACGAAGTTAATTTGTTTGCCGAAACGACGCGACGAATTCAAAATTTACGACCTCCGTTTATTTCATCGTCGCAATTTCAGCCATGTGCGCAAATCCTGTTCTCGTTTAGAAATTGTAATTGATATATCTGTACTTTTTTTATTTAAAAAGGGAGAGAAGTAGAAAGCTTTAAAAATCGCCTGTAATCAATAAGTTGGAATTTTTACCAACGAATTTAGATCGTACAATTGTTCGGTCAATGTAATGTTTTATTATAAAGTCCAAATAAATTTTTATAATTTAGACATATATTTATACATATTTTGATTCGGTTAAATACATAAAATTGCTGGCAATAAGTTAAATGTAGCGCGAGTGTTTGGACATTTGTAACATGTGATCGATCAAGCAATTACAACTAATGTGACAGTAAGTGAAAGAGACGTAAATGTGTGACTTCAATATCAATCTATTTATATGTGTAATACTAAATTGCATAGTGTCAATATTTTACTTTTTTAATATTCTATCAAAACAATACACTAATAATATTTCATTTATTTTAATATAAAAATTATTGTATTATTGTATCAATATCCAGATTTTTTTCAACTATTTCTCTCCTTAAACATTTTGAAACGCGAAAACACGCGCATAGATGTTTTTCAAGAGTTCAGTTTTACATGAAACGTCGCGTTCTGAAATATACATCTTCATATATCGCATCTGGAGCAACAATTGCGTTGGATGAACCATCGTAATGCGGACGACCAATCCCATGACATCGGCAATCTGGTACCATCAGGCACCGCCGCGAGTTTTCCGCCCCAAAGAATAAATTTCCACCCGCATCCATTTAAAAAAAAGGCGCGGGACTCCGTCGTCCTCACTTTGAAAAATGATTCTCCAAGCTTTAAGCGCGCACGGTAAAGTGGCTCGTCGAAGTTTATGATTATTCGCGCGGATGAGATTAACCTGACCCGACCCGAGGAATTGTTTTTGCTTTCGGGAAATTTAGTTTGCGATTTCTCGGTCGCACGCCGTGTTCCCCGATTTTCTCCGTAATCCGGCTCGCTCTAGTAATCTGGGTCTCGAGCGAGGTTGAGTAGATCGTCTCGCTCTTTCATCCTAATTCCTGCCTAGCTCAACTTGCTCTGGTCAACCAAAAACAGGTTCGGGAATCTTCGTTATGCCACGTTCGCTTCGTTCACTTTTCTTGGAAAAGTATCTGTCACTGTCTACGACTCTTGTCGAAGATCGTTACCTCTATTTGCGTTAATTGAGGGTCAGATTGGTAGAATGCAACGAAAGCAGTTTTTCCTCCCTAGAAAATCAGGAGTCGTAGAGAAAATGAGAGGACGCGCGCGAATTTTTTCAGCTGTGATTCGGTGAACGAGCAGCTGATGGATTTGGAGTCCTATCCCCTCGATTGTCGTTAATCAATCAATCCATTTTATCCCTATGCTATGTAACGCTTCTAAATTAAACCGAATTAATTTTCTGTTGAAAAAGGATATTTTAGACGCTATTTTTAAAACTCATCACGTCATAACGTCAATGAAATTTTTAATTTTTGACAACTTGATATCGAAATATCACATTTTAAAGGCTTCTATATTTTTTATACTATTCTGCTTTATGGAAAATTAAAAAATTTTCTCGTAAAATAAAACAAAAGAACAATTGAACAAAGAGTTATTTTTATGTGGAAGAAAGAAAGAATTACTTTTATACTATTCTCTTTACAGAAACAAAATCGATGCGGAATGTATATTAAATGTTTTATCTTAGAGACGTATTTTTTTCTCGTATATAAAACCTTTCCAGACTTGTTCTCAATCGCACGCTAAGCGGATAAAAGCGGGTGAAAGTAATCTCGCTTAATACATCGTTGCGAGACTTGTCATTATTCCAGCAACCCTCTTCGCAAGCTCGTCCGTCTTCTCTCCCTACTTTCGGCGAATATTATCGGGCAGCTGCAGTCAAAATTTGGCGTATCGATTACATCGCGTGTGCAGAGCGCGCGTATAGGGTTGCGCGTATAATATCATCGACCTACAATATAGCAATATCGAATGATTAGAACTTGCCGCTTTCTTTCTTTTGCACTTGCGCGATAAGCCCAACCTTAAATATTCGATAATTGTACAATAAATGTCATCTGCGGCGATGTGGTGATATTTCGACGTTAAACATTGCTTTTGTCATTCGATTTCGATCGATTCGAAGCACGGCTGGCTACGTTCTTTTGTAATCTTGGACGCGGAGAGATTTCCACCCTCTTCCCTCTTGTCTCTCGTTTTCGAGAACGTCTGTGACTTTGATACAGAAACAGCGTTAGGCCTTGGATCTGATTTCTCTGATCGATACTACCGTCCGATATCTATGGATATTCGTTATTTTTCATTCCTCGCGAGACTTTTCTTCATTATCCTAACTAGAGATTGAGATTCTTGACATCGTTCCTCTTATTGTGTTTAAACCGAAATTTGTATTATCTTATTCACGAACTTCAATTTATTAAAATTGAAATTGTGAATTCTTTAGGATGCTTTATACACGAGAGAAAAATATAATTGTAAGATAAAGAATGAAATTTTAATATTATATATTTCACATTAATTTTAATTTCTGTAACGTTTTTGTAAGGAAAATAAGATAATTTCTTTTTATTTCTTCCGTATAATCTTCGAAATCTATTTTCTGAAAACTTTTGGATAACTGTATAGTCACACATACGTACGTACGAAGGCACTGTCGTTATTTGTTGTACTGTACGTGTCCTTATTGCAATCGAAGTTTCGGAATCCTGTAAACAAGAAAAGAAACCGGAACGGAAGTATCGATCAGAAGCGCGTGGTATGAAACGCAGGATGACAGCACTTTGGCACTTGGGCACAAAAATGTTGTGGATGTTGTGACGTTTATCTTGAAAACGGACGAGGGACTCTTTTCCCATGCTTACCCTGTCGATTGGACGTCGAGGAACATGACGACGATTACACGCTCGAACAACATTAAAGTGGTACCGTAATACCATTACGTGGTGCATCGATAGACCTACTCGACGTCGATCAACATTAAAGGCTCTTTGCTGCGAGTTGACATAAGTCAAACTATCTTCGGTCACATGTGTTACCCGATGATTGCTATAATTAAAATGTAACAATATTTGATTTTATATTATCTTATATTATTTATATTATCTTATATTATTTATATTATTTATTTGTTTTGCATGGCTAGAATCCTTTTTTTTCTTCGGTTACGGTGCATGCCTTATGTTATGTAGAATTTATTGTTAGTAAACAAAACTTTGCAATCGTAACAATAGTTATCTAAAGAAAATACGAAGAATGATACATCATCGCGAAGAAAGTATCAGGCCTGATATTCTTGGCATCGGTATATCCTCAAAGAAACTTATAAATGCGCTCCGTAATGTTATCCTGTCAAATCTAGTTTTACTAGATTAATAACTTTTCGAGATCTCCCGCGGGAGTAAAGTATAACGGATATTACGGGCACTGACGATTAATAGCCAGACTCAAGTATTTAGACATCCCCTTTCGCATTTTCCCGCCTGTTTCGCGGAATAGCGTGCTTCGAGATTTGCGACAAAGACCTGACATCCTCTCCCAGCACGTCTCGAAACATCATCGTCGAAAAAGTTTCATATAATCGCGTTACGAGCGCACAGGTAGTACGGAGAAGTGTCTTGCGCGAGTACACTTGAGCATCTAGCGTGATAAATTTTATTTTTGGTTCGCTGGCATTCGCGAGAGAATGGTACTTCTTACTACTCTACTTTTTACATTATCTCCATTATGGTTAATAATACATTTATATAGATTTCGAACAGTATAATTGAATTTTTATTAAGTACAATTATGTACAATAAAATATATAATAATATATAAATTTAATAAATGTAATAATATAATCACACAGTAAATAACACAATCGATTTCTAAGATGAGACTAAAACAAAACGTAGAAACATTAGTGTGGACATTTGGTATTTACACGTGGTTGTTCTTCACGCAAAGTAAAGCCTTCATGCGCGCATGTTGGTTGATTGCCAGATAGAGATGTGCTTTGGAGTTGAAACGGATGTTGCCCCGAATGATTAATGTGACGGTGCGCGTATTGACACTGGCTGGCCGCGTTACACTTGATAAATCGGTTATCTTTTCGATTTTGAGTACGTCTACGCTTGGAATTGCGAAAAAGAATTATTGCCGCATATTAAGCTTCTATTTCCCAAGTACGAATTAATAAATTCGGATTTAGAAAAGATATTAATTTAGAAAATATATTTACCTCTAATTATATGTGTCGAATGATTAATTGCTTGAACGTTCAGGAAGAATTGCGGCCGGTGGAGCAAGAGATCTTTAATCGGACACTGTGTCCCGTAATTAATCCACAAAAATCTGCAGGTTAAGTCGGTACGCGCGCCTGTCTGTTTTTGTTTCTCTTTTCTCCAGCATGAATATTTATGAAGATCATGCTTATTTATGAGCTTCCTGCACACGAATAATAAAACATGAAAATTTTCATTGGCACGCATCTCGATTTTGCATCGACACCTCGTAACAAATTTCAAAACTTCGATTTTAATTATTTATCTATTCAAGATAGTTTTCATCCATAATGTCGCTGGTAATAATGTCTCGCGTGATCCAAAAGTCTTCAGTCGAATTTAATCTCAGAAACGATATTAAAAAAAGCACAAATTCTTTTTCTAATTAATAAATATACTGGGAGGATTTAGATGAATTTTGATCTTAGAGACGTGTAATTGCGGAAGATTGTCTGGTCTAATTAACTGAAATTCAACGAAGATCCTCTCCCGGATAATAACTTTTTTTTTAGACTGATTTCCGTGGAAATTGCGAGAAAGTAGAAAGAAGGAGAAATTATTTATGGCAGTGCAATCTACTTTATTCTTGAGAGCGATTAGATTTTTCTCGAGGAAGAGAAATATGCCTCGTCCCTGCTTCCGCGATGTTCCGTGATTTTATATCTCTGTTTCCTTTACTTTTTTTTTCGCGGGACATTGCGTTTGTGCGTAAAAGCGGAACAGAGATAAAATAGACAGAAAAGAGGATTATCGACATTCCCGCAGCAATTCAATCGCGGAATCGTGAGCTTCTCTCCTCTCCTCGTGACTCTCCGTTTTATTTCCCTTAATTCTTTCTTTTTTTTATCCAAAATCGAATTTTCCCGATAACCATGATGTAGTGAATCTCGATATTTTAAATACGGTTATGTATCATTGCCTTTGGTTTGCAACGATATATCTATCGCGCGTTAAACGGTTTCTCCACAAATAAGTATATAGTATTTGCGAACGAAACTGGGGTAACCGATTTCCCTCCAGCGAAACGGCACTCGCAAAGCCTCTGCCATTTATCTTAGCTTTTTTTATTGCTATGGCGGAATCGGTTTTCATGACGCGAGTCATAAATTTCCTTTAATTCAGGATTGTCTGTTCTCATGCTCACGATGCCTAAGATGCATAATGAAGAATTATATGATCGCGTTGTCTCTCGATTCGAACACTTCTTCCTTTATAATATCTGCACTTAAAAAAGATGTAATCATAAATATCGGCTGTGTCAGCTACTGATTTTTGAGATACAACTTGTCTCAGTTCCATGAAATATTCTGTGTTGTTTTGTCAAAAAGTCATTACCACGCTGGAAGCTTTCTCGCCAAGATACCGTCTTAGATATTCTAATTTCGGCATTAGTGACGATAAGACCGGAGAACATTCGCCAAATTGCAAGCAAACGGCGGGAAGCGTGTCGGCGGAAATGTCGTTATAACATCGTCCGTGATACACGCCCGCCGTCCGTAGTAAAACGCCTCACCTTATGCTCCGGAGAAATGGACCATAAAGAACGGATAATAAGATCGCTGTAATGAATAACAACGGGAAACGGCGCAAGTATTTATCGTCTGGTAGTTGTGGAAAGCAATTTCTCCGCATCAAGCAGCACGTCGTTGCCCCGAATCTACGTGCTCCGTTTATTTTACGCGATTATCATGCGTTGCAAGAGTGTCGGTGCTAATTGCGGTGACCTATCAGATTTTAATTAAGACATTATCTCCCCCGGTTTTCAGACTGGAAACGCGCACGCGGTGCCATTTGCGAAGACCTCGCCAAATGTCTCGTGAAAGAAAATATAGATTTGATTCAAGGGCACTGACAATTCACAGGCAATTAATCTCATATAATTTTTGTTCCTTTTTGTTTTTGTATTTTAATCTTAAATCAATCGACAGTTAAGACCTTCAGTTCACAATTAATACGTGCGACGAAATTGCAGATAANAATAANTATTATATATTATGTTATATAATATTATATTATATTATTATTATATTATTATTATTATTATTATTTACTGTTTAAACATTAAAAATAGAAAAACCGCAGCCAATGTCAACCGTCATTGTCATTCATTCTTGTGAATCGTTCATAGATATTCTAGAAACGAAATTTGATGCGGGATGTTGCTTACAAAGGGATGAAAAAGGATTTTCACGAAAGACAAACGGTCTCGAGAGCAACTGCGCAGCAGTTTTGAAGCGTCTCGAAACCGTATGTCGACGCTGACAGGGAGAAAGAGAGAGAGAGAGAGAGAGAGAGAGAGAGAGAGAACGGGTTCTCTCTCCATCGCTCTTCACCGCTGCACTGTTTCGAGAAGCCTCGAAATTTTTCGTATATAATCCCTAATTAATATTCAATGGCCGCGCGCGCCTGTCGAATCCGTTGGCGATGCTGGCTGGCTCTCACGGCCCCGAATGACTATCAATCGGATAAAGTCTCCCGCAGCGCGCGTGTCGATGAATGGTTATCGATTAGTGATTAGTCGTCGAGAATTGTGCGAAATTTTTGTGCCGCGTGACCTTAATTAGTATTTCATTAGCACCTCCGATATTGGGGGAATGCGTTTTTCAACAATAAATTTCGACAATACGTCAGTCTGCCGTCAGTCACAGTCTTCCGACAAATTCTCATTGAAGTAGCTTCGATTTTAGAATTGTTAAAAATTATAGGATGGAGAACGCGGAATATTTTGATTAATTTGGATATCTCTCTAATACGAAAAGAATATTAAAAAGATGCGAATCGCATCGAAGAGACGGACGATGATGAATAAATTGACGTGGTTGTACAAAAGCTTTAATTAAAATCCAGCGACGTTTGTCTCGGTATTTAAATAATTTCGTTTTATCAAAGCAATTTGATGAGAGGACTTCGATATGGCAATCTTCAATGAGACAGGCAAAATTGAGAGGAGGGTCTATTATTATGCATAATAATACGCGGAACCAATAATCAATATATCTTTGTGGAGATATTGATATCTATTTCAATGGCATGATCATAAAATGTTAATCTGACCTATAAAATTTTATTTAAACGCAGCAGGCGTACATCTTAAATAACTACAAAAAATATATAATAAATATAAAGAATGTTGTAATACAAGTGTGCTCTCGCACAATGTAAAGAAAGCAAAGTATTTTCCGAAACTATCGGTTGATTGTGTTTCCAATATTACAAGACACATTGTGTATTAAAAGACAAAATATTTAAGCAGTTCTTTAGAAACTCTCGCCTGAGACTTTGTCGTAATAATTTTATTGTCACATTGTAACAGCGACGATAAATATTGAATACGGTATAAAAATTTAATTATTGCGTTTTATCTCAAATGAGATTCTTTTTTTCTTTTTCTTACCGCTGCAGTAATCGTTTAATGTACATACATAACGCGCAGATTGTTACGTAAATCGACCATATGTTTATAACAGATGCGCGAGTGTCGTTTTATATATCTAGTTTTAGGTCGCGCGGGTTAAAGATCTTAAAAAACAAGTGATCTTGAGAATCTCGCGTGATTCCAATACTCTTTTTGTCATGCATTCGTAATCGAACGAAACAAAGTTCAGCGATATTGACAGAATATATTGATTTCGAAATATTCATTGGCATCAACGGTCACACACTGTGATGATCTGCGCACATTACAAATTGCTCGACGATTGATTATTATATCGACTTAAAATTCTCGTTTGTTAATTTTATTTGTTTCTTTACCTTGCACAACATTTATGTCGTTATTTCGACACGTAACAAAGTAATATATCTACCGTGAGCGCAGTAAATAATCCGGAAGCCAAAGTCTTCACGGTGAGTATGTCTTCACCGGAAGTTCCGCGGACTGTGTCGAATCAAACTTTACTTAGCGGAACCAATTGGAACCAAGGCTGCACAGAAAAGGTCACCACATACGAAAGGTCGAAACTCGCCCGCGACGAGAAAGCAGAAGTTCCCACTGTAATGATGCTGAAGCGACGACCTACTTCGCGAACTCCGATGGGATTCGCGGAAGTCCTGTTTAAAAAGTGCGAACATTTTGTCTAATCGAAAAGCAAACCGAATCAATCTTTCTCGGTTCGTTCTCGCGGCTCACCGGAAGTAGCAATTTCCGCAAACTTAAATAAACTTGCCACTTTCCAATTCTTGAAACTTTGCGTGAATCTTGGACTTGAAAAAATTATTGAGATATATTTTTACATTTGTGCTTCCAAGTTTCTCCCCATGCATTATATGCCTTTTTCCCAAGTTTGCGATTTTTTTCTTCTGAAGAGAACTTTTATCAGACGCAACTTTTTCATCAATTTTTACCTTCAAGTAACAGGAAGTAAATAACGATCTCTCTATATGTCGACTATTTTCATTGAAGATATCTTTCGTCTCTTATTCCTTCTACTTAGTTTCCTTCGAACCCACGCGATGAAAGGACGGAAGGAAAACAAAAAGAAAGGAGAACAATGGGTGTGGGTTGACTAAATAACGGGTGTCTCATATTTTATGTCTCTTGAGCCATTATGATAATAAATATTGAGTACAATATAAAAATTGAGACATTAGATTTTATTTTAAATGATATAATAGAAATAATATTGCAATTGCAAAAAATACTAATAATTATTTAATAAAAAGTAAATTTTTTTAACAATTTTAATATATAATAATTTTAATATATAAAATATTCTCTTGCAGAGAAACTCCAATCTTATAATTTTAATAACACAAAATCGAAGTTTCAGAGAGAAGTGTATAAGTACTTATATAATTGAATAACAAACACAAAGAAGTATAATAAAGTTCAAAAATTGAGACATCTTAAGAAATGATGCACAAAAAATGCATTTTTTTATATTTAAAATATTTTCTGATTGAAAAGATAGCGGAGAACGGAATATCTTATTTTTAACGATCTCGATTTTCCGATGAGAGAGGAATCCTAGAGTCGGTGATGCGCGAAAACTCGCGAGAAATCCGGTAACGTCGGAAAGAATGAATTGTCTTCGCGGCCGCGGTTTCGTACATGCACATTAGGCGTGCACGTGCACGATCGCGCACGATTGCAACGTCGGTCGATGTGTCATGCCCGCACCCAGTCGATGTGTCATGCACATGTGTCTCTTTGTGGGTCTAAGGTGGGAATGATCCACCTCTCGTGAAGCCATCCGCCTTATAAGGGCGCTATTGCACTTGAGGCGATACTGAATGTATGTTCTGAATCCAAAAATTGAGTTTCGTACGTAGTTGCATTCAGCAATAGATTAAAATCAATCAATTAATAAAGTAAAATAAAATTAATTAAAACTTAAATTCTTCATTTAACTGTACTGATAGTTTTTATTTTTTATAATATTCAGTATACTTTCTCGCTTACACAACCAATCGCGTTGTTTAATTGCGTACTCGCAAAGAAAAGAATGCGAATGTCGCGTTTAATGAGATTTTTGCGGATATGAATACATGATATACCATTAATATACTCAATTGTATGTAACTAGTAGGCGAATTTCGATGATGGACAATAGTAATTGAGTAATATCCGTGTCGTAGGAAGTTTTATTGAGTCGTTGCGACACATTTGCGTAGAAAATAATTGGTGTACAATCATGCGCGATTGTCGGATAATAATTACAGTATGAAATTACTGATTAATTTATAAACAATGAGAAAAATATAATGAATTAAAAACAGCATTACAAAGACGTAACACAATAGATCCCGCTAAAGTAGGTAATGTCGAGATATTAGGTCTGTGAATGTGGCGCTTCGAAATGCGAAGTTTTACAAAATTGATATGACATTTGGTTATCTACAATTTGTCCAACTTTACAGAGTTTGAAATATTATTTTTAAATTGTTAAATTGACAAATTTTCATGAATTAGAAATTATGAACATATGAAATTTTATTTTTTATGACACTTTATTTAACTTAATAAGCTTTATTTATAGGTAGAATTTTGCTTTGAGATTTATTTACAAAATCACTTATATTTACAAAAACACTTATAAAAGATTAGATAAAGACTTATTCCATATCTATAAAGCAACTAAATAACAAATGCATTTAATAACATATATCTTGCAGTTAATATATTTATATATGTATACATTTTTAATTGTAAAATACTTGTATTTAAATTTAGCATAAGATGAAATATATTTAGGTTAAATGTCTCATTCATTTCACGAGAACTACCATAATTTACACTGTCAGTCTTGGATGCCTTAAGAAGGCCTTAGCTAAAGATGTCAAGGGAATGTCTATATACCGCTTAGTAAAATCGCTTTTACGACCTGTACCTAAATTGGCATTACATTCAAAATTGGAATTTAATACAATATCTTTTTTCAAGAATAAGTGTATTCCTAATAATAAATCTTTTATATCATAAGTCTATTTACGATTCTTCTTTTCTTTTTCGAAATTTTCTTTGAAATTAAATTAAATTAAATAATTAAAATAAAACTTGTAAAAATTAAAAATGTAAAAGTCATAAAAACTAAAATTTAATCATAATAAAAGTTCTTCATTGTTTGCAGTTATAATAGTCCTATAATTATATGTTCATAAAATCTATAATAACTTCTATGTTTATCATAATGTACACTTACGCAAATTCATCGCTTTATGCAGGTTTAAGTAAAGACGTCTTTTAAAAGATATATATATTTAACTCATATACATAGGTAATAAAAGAGATATAGCGAATTTTTTTCATTTATAACAGGTTAATAAGATTTATCTCTTTTTTTTTTAAATTTATCTTTCTAAGATTACCACTTTTTAAAAAGATTTATCTGTCTAAGATCTGTCTATCTATTTATAAGGTATCTCTTTTGAATGGCTTTCTTTCATATTTATCTCTCAAAGCACGTTGTTTGAAAGACTGATCGAAAACAAAAGAAATACATATTCGTCTGGGACTGTTAAGCCTTGTGGTCAATGTCTTTGAAAGATAGACAAAAGATTGGCATAAAAAAGAGACCCGTCCGTCAGGTTTCGATAAATCAGGATCACGTTGACACAGCCGTCTTAATATTCCGCGTCTCGTTCGTTCTTTGATGACCTAGTGGGAGAATCCATGTATCAAAGGAAATATCCCGAGAAATGTATTTTACTTAAGATGACTCTGAAAATGGACATTTAACTTTCCCACACCCAATGAAAATTGAAATAGTGCCGTCCGTAAGATTTCTTTTCGGAATCTCTGAACGTCTAAACATAAATAATAATCAATTTTCAATTGAATGATAAAATGCTGAAGGAATGAGGAAAAATTTACATATTTCAAATACTAAATAACAAAGATTTTACAAACGAAATAATTCTTCTCAAAATAATTTATCTGTGATAAAATTCTTTTTCTCAATTTACGCTCGCGACGAAAAATCAATCTCTTCTCTATTAAATAAAAATGAAACATGCTTTAGTAGGTCATCTAATTAACATAAAACGACAGCGTTGATGTTGCTGTCCATTTGGTCGGGATTTCATTCATCCTTCCAATCGACACTCGCTTCGAGATGAACTCCCAAACCGCAACACTCGTGGGAATTTAACGTGCCGGTAGGGACTCATTACGCCATTTATTATGCGAATTACGGGCGTGAGGCCGCGACGCGCGCGTTTCCCATGCAAATGTATCACAAATGGCACATAGAAACGGAACTTCGCGAACTTCCTCTGCGCGCGGCGGGCACGCGCGTTTCGTCCAGCGCGGGTAATCCGCTTACCTCGTACCGTCTCGTGCCGGTCGGTTTCCCGCCGTTTATCTCGCGGCTTCGCGGCGAAAAAGGAGCGCGGTAGCGCTCAACTTTCTTGCGATACGAAAGCTCGGGAACGCGGTTCGGTTACGGGAGAGCGATGCGAATGCAATCTTTCATTTCTTGTGTCAGGTGCAGGACGATAAAAATTATTTTTCATGCGGGAAGTCTCGCGGATATAAATGAACGCAGTAACGAGTTTCTGCTTCTGGATGCAAAAGTAGCGATACGATATGCACGGCTCTTGTACAGTAGCTTTCAAAATGTAACAAATAGTATCGTTTCATTAATTCGAAATTTATTTTTCTTTAAAGACAAATTACAATGGCATATATATAATTACAAAAAATTTTCAAGATTTAATTTTTTTAAATTCACAAAATGCTTTTAAATTTTATAAAATATAAATCATATTTTTTTTATATGAAGTGCATGTTAAATTCTTCTAACGAGATATTCTTTTTAATTAACAAAACATTTTTTACAAAATTTTTTCGCAGTTTCAACACGACGTAGCTATCCATGTATAATTACACGTAAAAGAGAAAATTAAAAATCAAATTCTCAACAATAATGCCACAATTGCAATACAAAAAAATATGTTGAGCAAAAAATATCTCGGATACAATTTCCCTTTTGTCTGATGAATAAAAGTATAAAAAAAGTCTAAAGAACCGCAAAAGTCAATATATAAGCAAGTGCGAGACCATGGAGACTGCAAAGTGTAATGTGATTAAAGATCCGTGTAAGCTTCGTACATCAAAGTCATTTTATAGTTTCCTTAAGCGCCAAATCGCCGTTTTAATGGCAAGGGAATTGTGCAAATTACCAGAAACTCTGCTCGCGATAGCAATCACCTGTCTCAGAGTACACCATGGAAACCGAGTTAGCGAGGTGTGAACGGGTAATTTATTTCTACGAGAGGAAATCGTTGCTAATTGTGAGCGAAATCGATCGCCAGGCTTTCATGGTCGCGCGGGTACATCAAAGATCTTTTGCCGTTGCCAATAAATTTAACGCATCGTTCTATCTCTAACAGCAACAATGTGATGATTTCCGTTGATATGGCGTAGTTCGCGTAAATCGCACAATTTATCGTGTTTTAACGCGTAAATAATTAAATTTTAGACGAGTACATGAAACCCCCGAGGAACAATCTGCAATTAAGAAGTAAAGTGAAACTACCGTTTAGTCACTGGATAATCCACGCAAACTGCTATTACATATTTAATTTAGCGCGGTCGAACACGAATGTAAGCTTAACGAGGACGAATGATTTAACTATTGTAAATATTAATATACATTACATCCGAGGAATGAAAGCAGATATTGAGAATTTAGTGTGTTCTGTAAATTTAAAAAAAAATCGTTCATTATTCTTGGAATAATGGAGATCAATTTTTCACATACAATCGAAAATTTTCTATTAAATAGTCAAGGAACATAATTGAATGTGATATTGATTTCCGATGGAAAACGGAATTATCTCTAATATTTTTTCTCAAAACGTTGTCACTTTCAAGAACCCTTGCGGCTTCGATAACTTTTCTTATATTTCTTTTCCTTGACATGTCACTCTAAACCTCGACACCTGTACTATCGCCGGAACGTCACGCCAGCAAATTTATTTCTACTCCACAGCTTCCTACGTATAATTCAAAGTATTCGAACACTCAGGAGAATTACGTGGTGCTTTATCGGCTAATGCATTACTTTAATTTATTATATCTAACTCGAAATTACTTCTCGCCATGGTGAAGCTTGTTCCGCGGTAAGTCCCCGACATAAATTAACGGCGTAATAATTGTTTCCTTGCATTAAAAAAATATGGTTATTACAACGCACATTAATCATTTCGATGTCGGGGAAATATTTATTATATCGCTAATACTACACTTAAAGACGATAGACTTAACGCAACCAAGTACTCTCGTGGTAAAAACTTTGCGAGCGCTCTTTGAAAAGTCGCACGAAAGAAGACGAAAGAACTTTGTCTTGGAGTGAATTTTGTCTTAGAGTCGGATACTGCGGGTTTTAAGTAGACTTTACAAGCGCTTGGGAAATTTATGGCTTCCGCCAGTTTTGCTCCTTTCCTTCCTTAGTCTGTGGCCCGTAAAATCAAACGCTTCTAATTGAATGCGAAACCGAGACTCTGACTTGAAGACGAGAGAGAACGCGATATGTATGCACATATATACAAGCACGATACGCGACGTTTTAAATTAGTAGATTGTAAATCGACGTAATTCGAGCTTCTATTAATTAAGGATGAGAATCCTGATATCTTACAGCTTAAACAGGACAATTTTCTAACCAATTAACGCAGCGCGACTGGATCAACAGTCTGCGCGCAAATTACGAATTAAAACCGGGTGCTTAACTTTGGAACTTGATTTGCTGTTACGATTTGCGATTTCGTGATTTGCTGCATCCTGTATAAATGATAAATTAAACGAACGGTAAATGTAACTGCGAGAAAGATGCTATAGCATCTGATATTGTAAAATTGTAAGCGTTTCATAGTACAAGACACATTTAAATATAACTTGTATTTTATTTATGTATAAATATATATCGTTCCATTCTTTCGTTGCCAAAAGGGAATCTCTGAGACTCACTTGATGAACGAACTTAAGTCTCACTTTCTTTTCTTATAATATTCTCATATTTATACCGCATTTCTGTACATTTTTAGTTCTCGCTTCTTCGTCATCTTCAAAAAAAGAGTCTCTACCGAAATTCTGCACTTTAGAAACCCACTCGACCGCGGCGTTCGCCAACATGTCGAAGCAGACAGCTGACTGAGTCGGCAATGACTCACAGTCGTAATCGTTTCGTCAATTCCATGTAACCACACTGCGGCTATAATTGAGCGCCACTGCGGTTGTGCCCCTCTCCGAACCGTGGAGTGTGTCTTGTCCTCGTCGATGGTTCGTATTCGCGTTTTTCCCTCCCGCTCGCGCCTACTCTCTCACGTGCTTCTCTCTCTCTCTCCATAGCCAGCAGAAACCGCTTATCGAACCTCGCCTCACCTGTCTTCTTAATTTCTTGCTTAGTCTGCTGCTGCAATTTTTGCGCTCACGCGACGAGGCGCTCGTCCGCGACCGGGAGCGCAAGGAGAGCGAGGAGTTGCGACCGAAAGAATCGCCGTCTCGCGTGTAATGATGAAGTGTTTAACCGATAGATACTAGCTAGCGGATCAGCGAGATGCGATCTGTCCACTGGATTATCTCTCGTGCCTTTAGCGACTCGGAGCCTTGATTACTACGGAAAATCTGATACGATCTGGCGGCCCAGAGGGACCGGGTGAATCCACGTGGAAAATTAAGATAGCTGAGGGAAACGAAGCAACATGAGTAGAGAAAATTAGTGCGGAAGTGAAATTGTTGTGTTCCGGTCTCATCGAGTGTCGCGAAAGTGATATCAAATCGATTTAATTGATTAAATTGATCTTAATGCCGTTATCTAATCGAGGTAATTTTAGGATTCAGTTTTTAGATCAGGTAAATTAACTTTAATACGTATCTCGTTACGTCAGAGCGAGTGAGAGCATTGCTGTCGCCGAGTGAGATCGATTTATGTTGGAGGTAGCACCGTGATAATAAATCGAAGCGCTCTGATTAGACCGGTGCGGAAAATGAGATAATACCGATAAGAATCGCCGACTGACGCGATAGAAATGGATAAAGCGCGGAGAGAAGAAATATACTTGGGAAGAAAGCAGGAAGAGAACTGGACTTGTTCGCGTTTAATTCATTCCTCGGATCGCGAGGACGGGCTTTTACGTGGGGCGTTTCCGAGGAACAAGCCTTATCGGAATGTTGATTAAAAATACAGTCTTAATAGGTTTGCGTGTAGTCTTTGCATAAACAAAATTTACATTACACGCTAATTATTCGCAATCATTGATACGGAAAGCAGCTTTACGTTAACGTATAAATACCGCTCTGTATTTCGTTATATTTACATTCTACGAAGAAGTTAATTTATATTCTTCAATAATCAGAAAGGATCAGATAACGCGAGGAATCATTGTAATACAAGTATAATAAAAATTTGCAGTTTTCCGAGAGAGCCGTGCTCTATCTCGGAGGTGAACGAGATCTCACGTGCGCCCGTCTCGATCATTTTTTTTATTCGACGCGCTTCGTTTGTTTATCAGCTACGTGGCGCATTATCAGCCACCAGTAATACCGAGTCAATAATGAAGCGGCACCTTCGTCAGTTGCCGAAGCGCGGCCTTATCGTCGCGTGTCACATCGTTCCGCTCCACCGGTCGTCCGGGAAAAACGAAGTCGAAAAGGAAACCGATAAGGAAGAAGCGGAGGGAAACGGGAAAATCAAGAACAGCTCTTTTTTTTGTTATCGATCGCGAATGTGCATGTAATGTAAATTGAATTAGTGCCAGTGGAATATTACGATGCAACTACACGTATATACGGCGATAACAAACGGCCTTGAATCGGCTCAGTGTGTTCGTTATCTTGCGAAATTAGCCTCACAGAGCTATGTCTTTAATAAAGGCTTGATTAGAGACGGCGGAATTTATTCAAGTAGAGTGCGGAACGCGAGTGTGTGACGCGAACGCGCTGCGATTTTGCATCAGGATGGTGTGTGTGATAAGATATCCCGTGAGAAATCCTTATAAATTCTTATAGCTTTGCTCCATTAAAAACGCCAATGAATTCTCGCGGAACGCACGGCGAAATGCTTGCCCATGCATGCCGCATTTTTCCGAATAATTATACGCGCGATCGGGGAGAATTATTGAAAGTACCCAGTGATTGTGTACCTTAATTATGCGGGTTTAAAACCACCGGAGGTCTTCGCATCAATAATAAATATAAAATTAGCGCAGATGTCATTTTCTCGCGCGACTGATCGTAAAATAATGATATGACGGTCATATAATAATCGCATATATAATGCAACGATAATAAATATAATATATAAATACAACAAGTGCGCGTTGCAGAACAATTTTAATGTCGGTCAGATTTCACAGCGAAATCCCCGCGATCCGGAGAGGACCGAAATCGGAGTGAAACAACATAGCGAAATATCGCGTAATCGTACACGTAAATTATCTAAAATCATTTTAAACACTCAATCCGGATAGCATAACAAAGTAAATGCGACGTTTATATCGCTGATTGCTGCTTATATTTCAAATTCCAGAGAATTTAACTGATAAACCGAGCAATATTAACGGCAAGAGGAAAATCTCGCGGCATCCTTTGACGTAGTTTTTTCCCAGCAAAAGTTTCTCCGGCATCTCGTTCGCGAAGAAAATGTCGGAATAATAAAATCGCGGGTCTCTCTACGTTTACGCGACCATGGAAACGACCGTAAAAACAGCCGGCTAGATTGGTAATGAGAGAACAAAGATTTCGATCACGTTCCCATTACGAATCAAATAATAGTAATACGCGACCGATCGAATGTTCTACCTGTACGGGGTGTCGTACGATTGTCGATAAACCGTAACCTTGGCCGACTTTACGGCGCGATCGACTCGGTGTACCGCGACGAAAGAGAAACTTTAATTGATGGAATTATACTGGCGAAACGCGCGGGTCAACTTGTCGCGGTCATTTGTGTGAAAACAACGCGAACTGTGCCCGAGTTGGTATCGTTAATTATTGAGGTCACAAGTAACAGAGTATCGGGAAAATGAAACGATATTTATTGACGATACGAGGGAGTATCTATTTTAGATCATTTAATTTAAAAAGTTATGTCAAGATGTTAACTTCTTTCTCGAGGCGACGAAAATTTTCAATTTTCATGACAATCTAGATTAAATGTAATGTACAATGTATAAAAACTATATTGCGCGCTACGCGTTCGATCTGGTGAAATGCGAAATGGCTTTTTAAATTGAACCTTTTTATCGCATACATCGTACGGATCCGCAGATGGTTATTGAATTAATGAATTCAATCTCATATTAGTTTTTACATCGGTATACGTGTCAAATCGCAGTCTGTTCCGGCGACTCATCTCCAATTGATTCCACGAAATAGTGTTTGTCAAAATTTTGCTGCGTGGGCTCGCACTTTTACATGGGTATTCACAAGAAAGTGTTGAATGTCACGCTCGATCAATTAAAATCATATTTAGTGTACGTTTGTTTCACTTCACGCTGAATGGCTCGCAAGCGTGATCATTTAATTTGAAAACTGCGTTTTGATCATTCTGCTCTATCCGTCTAATCTTATAGGCTTGGCGCAATAGCAGAACAAATTGTTATATAACATATACAACGTGTAATTTCATGATACATGCGACAATCGCGTGATAACATATTATCTCCACTGATTCTTGGAAAATATGTATTTCCGTACTATTCTTCTCTAGAAGACGCAACTTGCAAACATAACAAACATTTGGGAAAAAATATCTAAATATGTTCATCAGTCTATATTAGCAATATTTTGATACAATTACAATTGCTAATAATTCCAAATATTCTTAATTTGGAAACGAAAGATAAGTCAGATATTAAAAATAAAACAGAAAAATATGTAAGAGATAATAATGAATAGAATAACATTGATTGTGAGTTTATTTTTTATATTTTAGATCTGTAATTGGCGTTAAAATCCAGAGTAAAATTCTAATTATAATTTTATTTGTTGTGTAATATAAGAATTATTTGAAGAATTAAAAACACACATATCTAAAATACGTAAATACTAAAAAGTCCACACATATTATATATTCATATAAAAAAATTATAAGCAAAATTTGAAAAGAATTAGATTGTTTGGTGCAATATAATACGATAAATTTGAAAAAAATAGAAAATAAATTGAAAATAACGAACAGCGTTCTGAAGTACCGGAAAAGCCATTCGTCGCGCGAACATCAAAGGTTCGAAGGAATTTGATATAGATATCGTTTGCGCGAAATTCATCTGAGCAAGCCGAATCCCTGGTGCGATTTGATCGCGATTAAGTGCGGGGCAATGTCGACAAATATTTGTCGAAGACACGGCCGGCTGGCATTCGAATTGCATTAAGCAGTGCCGTCTAAGGACTCGCGCCTTTATTCCAGCGCATAATAATTGCCCGCCGCGCTGTCGCAGCCCGTTATTATCGTGTGCAGCCCGTGAACCCGCCGTGTGGGACTTGATAACAAAGTGCAGTCCGCACGAGCTTATCGCGGGCTGAGGATTAAACGCGGTCTTATAATCCGTTTTCTCGCGATAATACCGCGATATTGCATACGCGGGCGCGCGAGGCGCGTAAATTACGCGCTCCAGATATGGGATTCGACCGCGCAATTCAGCTGTGATCATGCTAATGTTGAACGCGACGCGAATTATGTTTTGCGGAGTCGGAAGGAATGCGCGGCGAAGGTACGGCGCGGGATGTAATTAAGCGCTTGATAACCAGCGTTGATTATCGACTTTATACGTAGACGATATAAGTAGAGTCTATTGTAAGGTCAAGTTTCATACAAAAATGTATGAAACTTGATAAAGATCTACTGACGTCAGATCGAGAAATAACAATTATGAAAAGTCGGAAGTAATAAAATGTCTCGCGAAATACATACATAACGAAATATTACGTTAATCATGATTGAAAAAAATACTCGGGTTTTATATAAATTATATAATACATAAATATGAAGACTTTTAAAAATTATAATAATTATAACGAAAATTACTTTCTTATAATATAATGATATTATTTTTCTTATTCCTAGAAATATCGTTGAAATAAATCGAGGAAAGAAGAAATAGCACAACGTTGTCGAAATTAAATAATATATTTCGTGTCTATTTCGTGCGAAAATAAACTGTCTCGATATTCAAAGTAAAATGAGCGATAACAATTGTTATAAAGTGTGGCGCGTTAATTTTATAAGTTATAATTAAGTATTGTTTTATCATATCAACGTTTCAGCACTATTTCTAAGAAAATTGCTACGTAAAAAAGAATGAATGGATATTTCTGTTGTAAAGATAAAGATTCTGTTGTAAATTCTGTATAAACTTTGAAATTGAAGGGAGAAGAGGATAACTTTTCAAGAATTAGCGCGCAATTAGATCGACTTGATTCTTCACATAAAAATTTAGATATTTCTTTCCCCCGAAATTTAAATTAACTTAGTTGCTCTAAGGTAACAGTATAACATTTGTGCTAATGTTGGAATTACTTTTTCTTCAATAATGGAGTAAACGACCTTTTCCTTCATCGTGATAAGCGACACATTCTATTAGAGTAGTAAGTCTTGTTTCGGTAATTGGTCACTCGATTGGAACCAAGAGATAAATTATGAACATAATAGTGATAACGAGAGCAATAGTGAAGGTTGAATTGTGCGATCTTCGCTTGATAAACAGAAAAATTTTCTTACTACAATAGCTGTAATTTTCGTAATAATTCTACGCAACGTTAAGATAGGATAATTTATTTTCTTTTTTTTTTATAAACGTTGAAAGCTGGTGAGCTTTCATGAAATCTGAAAAATGACGCTGCGCGATGGAAGTATTTTCCATTTCACAAAAGAAGCACGCGTTCAATTCCGCAATATTGCGCGGTGTAAAAATACGAGGGCATTTAAAAAAAACAGTGGCAGATATGAGATCGTAAATCGGATCAGCGGCTTAGAGGAGGTTAAGAAAGTTCTCAACTTCTGACGATCGATTTTATCTCAACTTCCAGGCTTCGTTAAATACACGGAAAGCAGAAAGGCGTGAGTGGACGTGATATTAATGATACAATCGATATCGTTAGCAGTGCAATGATAACACGTTATCGGAGTGATACCGTTTAACGACAAAGTTCGCTGTGTATCCACATGTGGGTATGTGTGCAAGTTACAACTAAGACGTGTTGTGTGTGATTCTGAGAGACGGAAAGTTATGTGATTCAGTCATCGGGTGGGAATAAACGAATCGTCATTTATATTGCGTGACGTACGTGTGTGATGTTTAGTGCGATCGTCTAAACGCAATTTATTTTGCGTGTGGTGTGACATCCGACCAGAAAAGATGACACTGAAAAAAGAAACAAAGAAGTCTTCGAAAAAGAGCAAGTTGATCAACAAAACGACGAATTACAATGACGAGAGTGCGAATGTGCAGTCAGGACCCACGAAGGAATGCAGGCAAACAAAACCGGAAGCAGGTGCACAAAGTATTGGATATTAATCACTCTTTGCAAAATTTTTGAAAAGCATTAGTAGAGTTTGATTAACGTTACCTTCCGTCAAGCGACGAAACTGTCGAGAAAGTAATTGTTTACGTTAGCCGCGTCTGTATCATCAGAAACTGAATTAACGTGACACGTTTAAGAATTGCTAAATTGTATTTTTTGATAAAGATAATTGAAAATAACTTTATTAAAATAAGTTTCTAAAATTTCGCTAAAGCAAAATAATTAAAAATTTTAAGGTCAAGCTTAATGAATATTATAAAAAAATTTAGCATTGAAGTATACGTGTTTAATATCTGTATCTTAGTCTAAATTAACTAAAATTTAATGACAAAAAGTTTAAATCAAAATCGATATTATTTATAGATTATTTTATTTTAATAAAAATAATTAAAATCGCATTCTATTAAATTTATAAACTGAAAATATATTTAATGTGATTTAAAATGATGTCGATCGCACTTATTAGAAATAAAAGATTTTACTACTATTTAAATTGATTAAAATATTTTTTAATCAATAAATATATATTAAAGTTTGAATAGAAAAACATCAATTTTAAGCTATTTTACAATAATAACGTTGAAGACAATTTTGATTAGAGTCTTCCGGCGTCAAGAAATCATCGGCGAAAGAAATCTCGTCGAAGAATGCAGATAATCCAAGCGAGAAGCTCGAGCGGCGTGCATCGTTCCGTCGGAAATTCGGCGCCCTGTTGAGAGGAAGCGCCGAGTTACCGGCGGCGATAAACCGCGGCCTGCAGCCGATCAAGCGTAGCTTGAGCTTCAGCAAGGACCTTCACCGTAGCCACGAGCCCTCGAGGCAGCCCTACAGGACCAATAGCATGCAGTGGTACAACAGTCTCAGCTCGTTGGCAGAAGATGAGGTCGACGCTGATTGCAAGAGGGCAGGTGTCTCCAAAGAAGACGTCTTCGACAGCAAGATGGCTCAAGTCACCAGGACGCACAGTCTCATGGAGAAGTACCCTGTAAGGATTTCTCGCTGTCCTTAGCAAAAATCGAAAATCGTGAAATATTTATTAGCCTAAAGAATGATGAAACTGTACGCGATTAAAAATTATACCCTGAATCCGTAATTTTTTCTTGTCATTTTTTGGAAGAGATACTTTAGGAAAAAAAAAAACAGTACGACCGGCAATAAGAATTATTCCGACGATGGGAGATACAAAATGAGCGTGAATTACTCGCTGCCCGCGAATTTTAAAAGTTTTTTCTCTTGAGAATTATTTTTTAAAAGTTTTGAAGAAATTGTTAATTGCGCGAAATTCATAAATGTCGTATATAGCTCTCGAGAGAATTTTGCCAATTTTTTTAAAAATATTATATATAATTGTCTCTCTCTTCTGTCCCGATATTTACTCGTCTTATCTTCTCTCTTATCTAATTAAAAAATCGCAATTAATTCAATATTGTTCATTGGCAAAACGAGATACATGATGATGTCGACATTATCCGGTTCATTTTGCGCAACATCGCTGAATCGAGGTGTAATTAACAATTAGATGCGGATCCTTATCATCTTCTAGGAATTCTATCGAGAGGCATGCTATCCGGGGCTTAAGTCTCGTTAAACTGGCTCGGAGAGATTAATGAGATTCTATTTGCCTCATCCACCGGTCTTTATCAGTATCCTGTTACTCGCCGCGAATTTTTTCCTCTTTTCTCGCCTCTCGTGCTCCGGAGAAGTCTCGTTTAATTTACAACTTTTTTACCGGACAGCGGCATCTTGTATCGTCGGGAATTAATGAAAGATTCAATATTTTCAGCTAACCATTGGATCAAATTTTCCACTTTCAGTGAATTCCAGCTCCACCATTTTCTCTCTCTCTCTCTCTCTCTTTCTGTCTCAATTTTTTTATTCCGAAAAGAATAAAGGAACGCATTCTATAAAGTTAATGCTCCGTTGCCAAAATTTCGATGTAACGGACAGAATTTCCTTCGAGAACTCGCAGGTCAGAACTATCAGTTATATCGAAATTCTAAAAATGGGACGCTAACTTTACAGAGGTAAAGAAAACTTCGGCCGGAAGCTTCCAGCATGATTTCGTGCCGTGCACGAACGAATCGAGACTATCGATTTATATGGCAGTTAAAACACCAATGGTATTTTAAATGATGAGGCATTCTTGCTACCAAACTATAGATTAGCTTTGAACTCATAATTCTATATGGAAATTAGTGGCGTGTCATAAAATTAAAGTTCGAATACGTATTTGCTGTAATTAACCTTGGTAGGCGAGTAATCTCTTATTTTATTCGTAGATCGGATCTAATTAAAAGTCTAATTAGAGCAGTAGCCATTAAAACGTAGGTTCTGGATTTACGGCGGATTAGAGATTGATCCAAAACTGCGGAACGTCTGCAATACAGAGTACGTTGGTTGCTTTTTGAATACCGAATTTAACTATTCGAGGCTGAGAACCGTATCCGTAACGTTTTAGTAAAACCAGGATTTCGCGAGGAAACCGTATCCGACGATATCGCCGGATCCCAACCGGCACTATTGTTCTGTAGGAATCCAAACACCTGAATCGCGGCTTTAGGTACAATCAGATCTGAATCTTACACGCGAAACCGACTAAGCGTTTAACCCATTTGCATCCGTACCAGTGTCTACGTTTAGCATGATACAATCGCATTCTATGCATATAGTTCGTAGCGCCGACTTCCGCTGTCTTATTGACAACTTGACTTGCGGATTATCTGGCTGCTGGATGATCTCTGAAAATGTAGCAATTACACGTTCATGAGATAAACTCACTGGCTTCGCGAACCATCGAGGGGGAACATTTCAAGAATTCCATTAACGCACGTAATCATTCCGTCCGCAATTTATGGCCTAAAATAGCTACGTAATTATTTTGTATTATTATGTACGTTTATTCTTCATAGAGACTCGGAAATCTGCCGCGTGATTATTTTGCGAACGATCGACAATTTGGCGCGAGTAATATGATCAATCTTGTTCGTATTAACGAATGATCAACCGTTAGTAGTACATTAGCAGACAATAAATAATTTGCAGGCAGCCGTTAGTGGTACTTTAATAGACATTTGCGATGTAAAATTGCTGTGCTTAAACGTCACTGATAGCAGGATGAATTTTTAATTTTTGCGCAATTAATGGAAAAACCAATAAGTCCATCGTGTACTTAACAAGATGGTTGATGGTTTTTATGATCCAATGCTATTTAAGCGCGTAGATGGTTAATGAAAAATTTGCAAGAGTAATGAGACTTTCGCTCTTCCCTTTCCCCACCCCCTGTTTCTCTTCCTCTCTATTTTCTTCTTGCACTACGTATAGATGCTTTTTCCTCTCGGAAAACTTGGCGAGAGACTCATCCGGCTTCCACGTCGAGAATTAATGGCGGTGACGACTGTTGAATACGCCAAAGTTTATGAATTTTTTCGCAAATCCTCCTTCTAGATGCCACTTTTTACTGTACTCAGATTTATTATTCTTTTTGTTATTATGCATGTGTGTGTGTGTGTGTGCAAAATATATAAGATTATGTTGTAAATAATATAAAATACACACATCGACACATGTTGAGGGTTCTTCTCATTAACTTTACGTAGAACTATGTATGTGCCTGTCACTGCGCGTAAATTACAATGAGAACGATTCGCGATGTTGGCCCCGCATAAAACGTATTTTAAAATTCATACTCGTTTCATAAAACATACGGCTTGATATTTACATTCATAATTAAAATAATATTATATAGAATAATGTATCTCTGCATGTTAAGTTAGCAATAATGAGAATATATGTGAATAATATAATTTAATAGAGAATATCCAACAATTGTTAAAAAATTTAAATTAAATTGCTCTTCTATTAATATATTAATAGCATTAGAAATATTGTCAATACATTTTAGGGTATATTTAATTATAATTATCTGAAATAAATATACATATATGTATATCGCAAAAAAATGCTACTGTGAATGCAATTCATATGCATAAAAAAAGGTAATTTTACGATAGTTTGGTACTCGTTAAAATTTTTATGGAAGGAAGAAGATTGTACGCAAATAAAAAAATATATATAGCAATTCTTCCGAGATTCTTATTCAAATATTTATTTCTTACGATTGTACTAGTTGTATTTGATAATGCTTGCATTTGTACCGAAAATTCATTATAATAACACATCTTCTATCTCTATTTTCGTAGGGAGAAGTCTCTGAATAAGAAAGCAAGCTCTTAACGACCGTATTACATCCTCCTTCCAAACAGGACGCAAATCTTAATCCCGGGAAAAGAAAATTCCAATACTATTGTATAAATTTTTTATCGAAATCAGGAAGATCAGTGACTTTTCGGTACTTATCCTCTTTCACGTTCATCTTCTCGTTATTAGAAGGATCATCTATAGCGACAAAGACGCGATTTATATGATATTTTCCAAATATATCTATACAATCGAGCGATCTCTTAAACAGAATTTAAGAGAGATGTTCCTATTTGTTTTGCAGGCCACGAATCTTAGACGGAGGGTGAACACTCTATCACATCCGTCGGCACCTCCTTATGGACGGCACAGCGATTATTATCATTCAAATATAGGTAATTATATCATTTATTATCATTACGTAACAATTACATATAGTTATTATTACATTAAATAAGAGAGAGATTAATTTTAAAAGACATTTTTGCTCGACATTTTTTTCTATTTTCCTTTAAATAACTTAACTGTATATATGTATTACATGAAAACGCTGTTACATGTCTCTTTAACTCTGTTCATATTTTTTATTACGACAAAAAGTCCAAGTTCCGACAAAAAGTTCTTCCGTAATTTCACCAAGTTTAGAATTAATTGTCCGGCTAATTTCTAGAAAGTGATTAATCGTCACGAAGTATACGCGACGAGATATAAACTTCCTTCAGATTTTATAAAGATATAGGAGTCGAGTTAGTTAACTTAATTTTTCTGAATCCTCTCCTAGGATTATACACCTTTTTCTTTTCTCACACGAGATTAAGCTTTATGTTCGTTGACAAAATCCACATAAAGTCCATCATACATAAAATTCCGTAAAGACATAAAATATAACAGTAAGGAAGTCGACCAATCCCAATCCCAGTATTTGGCTTTCCGTAATCCCTCCACTGCCAAATATTAGATCGGTTGATTTCCTTACTGTTACGTTTTATATCTTTACGGAATTTTATGTGTGATGACCTTAAACGAGACGCAGTGCTCGTTGACGTGATATTTTGAAAAAAACTTTCTTCGTCATATTTCAGATCTGAGTAATCCGCCCTGTGAAGCAAGCAGTCTTCCGGCTTTGAGTCGCGTCGCCATTGACACAAATGACAATGAAACAAAATTACCGCTGTAAGTATGATCGATTGATTACCTTTGTTTTACTCATTTGTATCATCAGCTTATTTTCAATAATTTATTATGTTATTAACAATTTAATTATTACTATCTTGTATCTGAAAGTAAAAATTACGAAAACCAATTATTTGTAAAATTTCATACTTTATTTCATAATTTCTGAATATTTTTTTTCTTCTCTTGACTTAAAATGCATTACAAATCTACTATTTTCTTTTTTTATCTTTATTTGTCGAATCAGATTTTATTATTCTAATTTATCCGACGATCGACTATCAAAATGACAATCGTCCTTTATTTTATTTCTTTCTTATAACCTTTCTTATAACCTTTCTTATAACTTATAACTTTATGACAAATTTGTGATTCTTCACATAAAGAAGAAAGAAAAAGGTTATATTGCTTGAACGATTTCTCGTTATAGTTGATTTTAAAAATTTATGGTTCCTTCCGTAAACGAAAGAAAAAAAAATGATCGTAAAACATTGCCCATTGGTTTTCTCACGAATACCTGTTTCGCGATCGTTTCGTCGACAGGATAATAAATTACTGTTGAAAAGAAGGGCAAAAAGACAGAAGGAGGTCAATAAACTGCTATCTGCGATAAATCACTGCATTGGTCAGAGAGCAGCGGTGATGGGCTCGAAGATCGAATGAAATCGAGAAAGAAGTGAAAGAATTCGCGTTAACTCTCTTTGAAATATTCGGAACATTTGAATTGTATCGTATATTTTACAATTTGCGTTTTGTTTGGATTATTGTCAAATTTTACACTTCGCATTTGTTTTTACGGACATTGCGCAAATCTCATCACGGTTGATTAATAAAATAATTCTCTTTGTCTGCGGCTAACTTTTAAACTATTACTCCCTTCCCCTGCAAACGCATCGTTCGCGCGAAATGAATAGCTTTTCTGGAGGAGTGTATATTTCGCAGCTGCACGTGCAAAACGGGGTATCGAAACACGAGTTACGAGATCGTCGCTTGCACGTCAGTAAATCAAGTCGGCCGTTCGCTACAGCAATTTAGTTTGTTCCCGTGAAACAAAAGTCCAAATCGTGCTACACATCGTTACATACTCGCGCCATTCATCTCGGCGCTTTAAGCCTAAAAGTAGGACAGCCAGCGCTAAATCATTTTATTATTACAAAGAGAGAAATGTTATAAATTTATATATGTATATATAATTATATGTAGGTTTATATAAATATGTAATCACAAGCGTTTCTATACTGATATACTTTTATCTCTCTAACAAAATACTGAAAAATTATTTATTTGCTTTTATAACCGTAAAATAATGTTGCCATTGTAAACAGAACGGCAGTTACAGTCTCCATGAATTTTTAAGAGTTCACTTCGATGCTAACTTCTTTTTCCAATTATTGAACTTTGTCCCCCAACTTTGAAAATAAACAAGGGAATTATTTTGACAACGAAAGAGGGAGAAGGGAATTTGAAGCTCATCGGTATTCCTCCCCTATTTTCCAACCAACGCCTTACCTCGATTCTCATTATTCTTTGATATTCCACATGAATGCTTCGCCAGTACAATCGTATTTTACCAATCGTAGTATATTGTGCCCATTCCTGACATTTATTGCTAGTAAAATTTAGAAAAAATATATCTCATACAATAGCGATATAGAAAATCGATACCCATCGAATACAATTTGATTAATCATGCTGGGTAAATCTTAATTTCTTACTGTCATAAAACTAATTTCATAAATACATATAAATATTGTGAGAGCTGCAACCATTTATGTCAACTGAAGCAATTTTCTTGTTAAAAAAAATATATTATCAGTCTCCTAAAGAATTATACACTATTTTGTTCATTTTTTTTAATTATTGTGAAATTAATTTAATTAGTATCTATTTGACGATTTTTCGCGACGTTTACAAAGAACGTAGAAGAAAAGGAAAAATGATAATCAGGATTTTTCTGAATGATGTAAAGAAATGTGCATGTGCTGACAATATAGTTCACTTTTATACCGGTGTCTCGCGCATTGGTGAGCAGACTGAAAACGTGAAACATCGTGGCCGACATTTTTATTTTATTTTTCTCTTCTCTCTCTCTCTCGATTTTCTTGAATTCCTGGATTTCACGCCTTTTCGTGAAGAAATGAAAGCAGTTATAGAAGGATAACTGTGGAATCACAAGTGGTTTCACAAATGGAACATTTCCATGCATGTTCGTCATTTTAAAACTCGAGCGCTATTACGATTCTCTGAGTTGACGCCTTTCTTTGTGAGATAAAGACCTGACTGCATTAATTACTACGAACTGGGCAATGTTTGCGAGGACTGAATAAAGTCGTAACGTTCAAGCCGGTACTTTGTCGACGGGAATATTACAACGGGAAAGTTGCGACGTAGCTATTTGGTTTTTCTGGTAAATACCAAAATCTCGGAAAGATATCTAGATATTACTTTTACGTAATATTACAGCATTGGAAATTCATAGAGAGAAAGTAAATTTTGCGGCGGTGCAATAATCCCGACAGTAGGATACAAAAAGTCGCCACTCACTTTGCGACATTTGTTGATAAAGAAGAACATTTTAAGTCAAAAATTTTATCTATTCAAATGTAGCTACAATAATATATTTCACGCATATCGCCTGAAATTCACATGTAAAGGCGCTATCTCTTGCGTCGCGAAAGGCATTGAGGAATTTGTATCGGTTTCCTGTGAGTCTGAAGTAAAGAGTGAAAATCCAGGGGTAACTTCGTTTCGCTTAAGAATGGTGGGATATATCGATACTTACAGTGACACCGAGATTCTAACAGAATCCGGTATCACCACTTTCTAAAAATCGAGAATCTTTCCATATCGTATTTTGAATATACTTTTTATACTCCGTTATTGTTAGACTAGTATCATGCTATTTCTCAGATACGTGGAAGACGATTCGGGGATTACGAAAGATCAACGCATTTTTCCATGAATTAAAAATATAAGCGAAATATAGGAATATGAATATTTACAAATAAAAATACGAATGTTAAAAAATAAAGTTGATAGATATAATGAAGATTAATTAATTATTGTTAATGCAAAATATAATAAAGCAGTTAATACTGCTTTATTGAATCTGAATTTTCATAGTTTGATCTGGGAAAGATTAGTTGTTATTAGTTTATATTTGTAATATTCCCAACCGTATTAAGTCATCTTCTTTTCTGAATCTGTTTAAAATCGAAAGAAAGCTAATCCAACTAATTTAATGTATTTTTATGTTATAGAAAAGAGCAACAGGTCAAGAACGAACGGGGAAACTTCAGATCCAGCGTCCGAAAGTTATCTCCGTTGGGAAATTTCTTCAAACAGCATTTGGTGAGTCCTTTCTTTTTATTTTTTTCTCGTCAAATTAATTATTCTGCAGATGCGCTATTTATTTTATTTTGAAAAAAACATCTCACATAATATTTCGCGACATGTTGCAATAAAATCAATATTTCCGCAAATATTGCCGTTCGAACAAAGAATCGCTTTAATAAAAACGATCGGCCAGTTGTAGTTACTGTAGAAAATAACTCGTTTATTAAACCCATCATCATTACATTTATTAAAAAAAAAGCTCGGCTTTTTTTTAATAAATATCTAATTAACATTCATGCACGCGGTATGCAGACATCGAGTAATATATTTTTTTGCAAAATGATTTTTTGTAATATATATTAAATTTACGTACGATATTTGCATATTCATTGCATGTTCAGACATTTAAATCGAAAAACTTTATTTATATCCATGCAAATAACATATCATTGATATTTGATATTTTTTCCGTCCGAGGAAAAGTTGCTTCTAAAACACCAATAAGGTCTGTTTATTATTCAAGAGTATTCAATACAAGAGTTGAAAGCTTTTACATGGAATTAACGCAACGCCCACATGAGCTTATCAGCGAGTACTCTAATTACTTAATCATTTAATTCAAACGAGTCGAATTTTGTAATTATCAAATCAAAGCTGACTTTTCGTATTTCGGAATGAAAGTGTTGTCCCTCTAGTTGAAAATAATTTATTCGTCTAAATTAAACCGTCATTGCGGTTGGTCCATTATCGGAGCGGCTGATCGATCCAAATTACAAAGGTCAATTTACGAACCGATAAGCAAAGGTCACTGATTTGCGTGATCTCGTCTCCCTGCCTCGTTAGCCCTTCCACGTTTACTCGAGATCTGATTCCGTTTGCGAATTTGAACGAGACATCCGGAAGCGCACGATCGAGTTGGTGTCCGGGAGATAAAGCAAAGATCTCACAGCTTCGGACTCAGAGCGATAGACGAGTGCTGCGAGATTTACTGCCGGTTGGCGAGAGGGAGCACGGAAGAGCCGGTGTTGTGGCAAAAGAGAGAGGAAATAAGGAAATAAAAATCGCAGCGAGAGAGGGGGAGAGAAGGCAGCACATTCTCGTGCAGTGGCGGATTCACCTACATAAACCTACATGAACCGAGCGATCGACCAAGTCGCTTTCCGAAATCTATAATTTATTGCTATTCACACCGTTTGTTTGCGATTATTATAACTTGCTGTCCCATCGCTGTCCCATACTGAGAATATTCCATATTTAGTATCTTTTCTCAGAAGAATCTAGTATAAGTTTACAGATCCTCGACTGTAGTTTCGTTTAAAGCCTTCAGCGCTCTCAAATCCGCCTCTCATGAGGATCCCTCTGTCATTTTTCATTTCTTCATACCGGTCCAGCCTTTCCTTTTTCCCCTTCGCTGCCCCTCACAGTGTCCGCGGGGACGGATTCCTTGCGCTTCTGTAATAGAAGTGTCATCCGAAAATGTTTTCTATCCCCGAGCGCGGCAAGTGTGTGTCTCTCTCTCTCTCTCTCTCTCTCTCTCTCTCTCTCTCTCTCTCTCTCTCTCTCTCTCTCTCTCTCTCTCTCTGTGATTTTTATTGGCTCAGTAACTTCGCCATCTATCACATGGCTCTTCCTTTTCAGTGTTAACATTCCACTGCTGTGCTCGCTCAGATTATTGTGCTTTGCCGGAATTTGTTATCTTAGCTCTCACGAAAATTCGAAAAGCTTACCGCAGAAAATGATAAGTATCTAGGCGATCAATTTGTCTAAAAAAAATGCTAACATTTCTCTAAAAACATTGAAGAACACTAAATAGCGGAATACTAAATATTTAAAGCTTATACGCTATATTCATATTGCTGTCCCACGAAACGAGATATTTAATCCGTATATCTTAAATAAGACCCTTCTCGGCGACCGAATGAAACAAGAGAAAAATATGAAATGATCGATCGACAGGGGAAATGACGATCGGAGACTCAAACAGCACGTCAATGAGCGGAACGACGCGAAGAAAGGTCACTTTGGCTCTTACGTCAATTCCTCGTGGCGGATCGCGCATCGACCGTAACCACTGCGTGTCGGTAATGGCCTTTGCGTCGACCGCGACCACTCGCGCGTCCGATCGCGGCGCGACCGCTACCACTGAACGCGATCGATCAAACCCGTACCGTGGTCGGTTTCCTCGGTCGGTCGTTAACGTTAAACCGAATCACCGAGGGTGGTGCAGAAAGGAAAGAAGGATTTATCGTCTACCAGCGACTCCGTCGTATCTTCTAATTCCGCCTAATAGCAGCATAAATTCATGCAAGCATGCTTAGCGTCTCTCTCCGTTAACGTTTCTTCTTCTTCTTCATCTTCTTCTTTTTCGCCGATCACGCGAGCGGCTTACAGCAAAGACGTATTTCCTATCGTTCGATCACGATCATCAGTGAAGAATTAAGGTAACTTCCTTCTCTTTCTTTTTGCTTCTCCGATTGTCGCTACGTTACTGTACTGCAATCGAGAACATTGAAAGCTCGATCTGCAAATCCGTTGCAGATGCGAACGAACGCGGCGAAAGGATGCAACTTGCATGCGTAAATCCTATTATAACCGTCGGTCGTTTAAGAAGTCTTAATAGCGCGCATAAACGTTCGCTGAATCGTGTTCGCATAATGCCAAGTCGTAACCATTTTGCTTACGCCGGGTGACTTAGTTAAATGACGTTACAACGCCGACTTTCTCGACTCATCCCGGATTGACAATTATTACTCCATCTTCAGCGCTCGCTGTCAACGCTGGAAAAGCGAAAAAGCAGCGACGGAGACAATCGTTTAAAGGGAACGTTTTGCAATACGTGCATTCTTGCTGGGATTTACTTGTATTGTGCAACACTCGCGAAATCAAATCTATTTGCGTCGCTGAAATCTCTCCCTGAGAGATTTATGTCGTTAGAGGAAGGTAGTATTATTTAGTAACGAGACATAATACGTCAAGAAATTTCTTTGCACGACTGTATATACATTCCCTCATAAGCAAGCAATTATTTCTTAATTTCAACAAATATTTCAATATTCATAAAATTATATTTGCAATTATCGATAGTGATGTTTAAGACGATTGAGAAATTTAGCTCTAACTAGGAAAAGCATTTCCAACATTAATTGTAGTCAATTACGTTCCACAGGCTTAATCAAATGCTCTTGTATTTCTGCATTTCTCAAGAGAGAGCTTTTATTTTAATACGCTTTTAATTTAAAATATAATTATAAAGGTGTCTAAGAATGATAGAAATTCTAGAACATCTTACAAACAGGTATACATTTTATCTAAATAATATCTCGCGATACAAACGCTCGCAGCATTGCTATTGCAATTATTTCGGAGTGACAGATGCTCAATTTACTGTCATCGCGAGCTTTGTCATTCTTCGCGCGGTCGCCATCATCCAAAGATGCTCACGTCGTTCTGGAATCGCGAGTGTGGGCGAGCCCACGCGAGAATATCTTGAAAGGCATGCAATGCATAATTTCTCGATGAATGCACAAAATGTGTTCGCTTTAAAGGATCGAGCGCATATATTGAAACAGAAAGATGAATGAATTTGATGAAAGAAATATTTATTCATAAGAAAGATTCTATTTTTAAATAGTAATAACGTACAATAAATTGATAAATATATCTTATTCTTGAAAAAGGTAAAGTTCCCTTACTGCATCGCAAGTACGGATCAATAATATTTGTCATGTTGTATTTTATGATAATTTAAAACGTTTAAAGGAATATAAAATACTCAAAATAATCAAATAGAAAAACTTTAGAATTTATAATGTGCTCTCTATTATATATTATAAAATTAATCTAGACTACTTTGCGATGCCGGAGAAGCAGCGGAAAGTTTATGATTATCGACATGTGCGCGAACTTTCTCTAGGGGGATGACTCCTCCTTTCATTCGATCACAAAGAAATTTTGCACTCGAAGCTGTATTCGAGCTTCACATTCGAATTAGCTCTTTAGAACTTTACTTGAGAGACTTCGTCGACCGCGATATTATTAGCTTTGCGGCTTATTACCTGGAAAACGTGGAATGTGTTTAATTAAAATAATTAATTAAATGCAGCCTCCTCACGTCCGAAAAAAATATCCTCCTTTATTTTGTTAAGCGTAATATATTTAACGAAATAATATTCATACGAGAACGGCATGTAAATAACGTAGAATAAAAAGTAACAATGCATAAGAATCCGTGATTTTATCTCTTTTTCTGTTTCAATACAGAAAGGAATAGGAAACCTAATAAGACGCAAAATATAAGAAAAGTATTTAAATCAAGATTTATTTGTGTGTTTTTTTAATATCGTCTTAATTAAACCAGATCGAGTGATTAAATCGATATCTTTAAAGTGTAGTATTAAAGATATTATCTTCACCGTTAACTAATACATAAGCAAGCAAAGCAAAACTTTCGTACAACTCTCTCCTGTTTAGACGAGAGGTTATATTCATCTCTTTATACGAACTCCAACATGTGGGATTATACGCAGCCGTCGGCGGTCACTTGACCAAGTCAAGTTGTCATTCAAACGAGGTAGAACATAATTACGTTTTGCGCTTTGCTTCACTACCGGCATGTACAACACTTAACAGTACACGCAATAAAAGCAAATGCGTATTTCCTCCGTTACGAAATCGTTCCGATTGAACAAGTAAATTGAATGCAATTTTGTCGTACGAGACGTAAAAGGATAAAAATCTCAAAATGCATATATGTATATAATCTGACCAGTGCATTCGATATTGTATAATTTTATTACGTTGCACGATTGGAATGATAAAGAGATTGCAGGTTTACCTTTTGTTTTCTTTTCTTTGTCTTATTTATTAAATGCATACAAATATAACACGTGTCCAAATATTGAAATACTTTGTCTACCACAATTCTATGCTGTTCTCTAAAAGCTCATGTGTGAGCTTTGCACTTTCACGTTCACCTATGCGTGAGACACATTGTCATGAGTTTACATAAGATTATTCAGTACTGTTAGTCATCCATCGCCAGTGAAGAATACATTGTCGCGCAAATTTACATAAGACTATTCGATCTTGTCCTGTCTATCTAGCGGAACAAAATTATTTTCATATTTTCAATAATTTGTTTTCAATATTTTAATTAAATTTATAAGCTCTTTGTGAATGCTCAAAATGAAGTATCGTAGCCGTCATGCCACATCTGTTCGAGAAATTAATTAATCATCGAAAAAGTATTTAAGGATTATTTATTGGAAAATATCTGTGTCGCATTTGTTTCATCAGATCGTCCAGATAATTATCTCGATTCCGTTTGCTTCCGCGATTTCTTTTGCAAAAATTGTCGTTAAAGCCCTATCGGCTCTATTGCCGCATTATCGTACTTGTCAAGCACAGACAAAGGATTACAACGTAGCCTCCAACGCGTATATGTTCCTAGCGTTACCACCATGGTAACGAGAATGGATTATACGGACCGTAGACGGATAAGAGCGATACTGGTCGATGTTAACCAAAGCCACCGGCGGTGCTTTGATGTAAAATTGAGATAGTAAGAGAAACGCGCCGGAACTGTACGACGTAATGTTACACGACACGGTGTAACATTACGTTTTACGAAACGCAGTATCCTCCAATAATCCCTCCGACAAACGATTTTACTTTGCACCGTCTTTTTTGCCGTAATGCAGAGAAGTGGACTGAAAGGAATGATTCACGGTATTCGTATGAAAGAGACGTCGAGGGATATTAATTTCTGTAGACCGTATTACAAAGATATCCTTTTACAAATGACACATAAATCAAGCGTATTACGCGTCCTTTCGATACAATCGCGCGCTTTAATTGCTCCCCCGCGTTAAAAGCGATAAAATATTCTTTAGAAAAAGTCCTGCTTCGTGCGACACATGCTTTGTCATATCGTAAGTATGCGTACAAAAGCGGATTACAATCGAGAATCAAACTGTAGAGAAAGCGCTTTATTTTTCGAAAATATCGGAAAAAATTTACTGGAACGAGGCCAAAAGTGATACAAGTTGGAGGACGTGGAATCGAAGCAAGTTTTTTTTACTAGATAAAAATCTAATCTGTATTATATTGCAAAATTTCGGTAGATTTTGTCTGCGAATTTAATAATATTGATAAAGTCCGCGTATACGCTATTTCACCAAATTGAGAGCAAAAATGCAAAATGCACGTATCGTGGGAAAAAATCGCGGGGCTCCGGTAAATAGATAGGCGTCGTTCCGCCTATCGAAGAGTTTCATTTCAATGGAACCGGAGACCTAGATCTCAGTGATAGATAGAAAAGAGATACGCGCGATGCGTTTACACGCTGGGCCGCGCGGCGCGTCGTCCTTNGCGGACTTGCACTCACGAACGAACGAGGAGGTGGATTTTCAACGACGCTCGCGCATCCCCTCGTCGTGGAGCCGACCGGCCGGCGGGGTAGGTGGCTGCGTTCGAAATATCGGCCGAGGAGAACCGCGCTCTCCCATCGAGTTCTCCCTTCAGTGCGACGCGCGACCTAACGCCGGCAGGACCGACGCCGCCCTCGCCCCCGTGTGAAGCTGAACGAGAGACCTGCGGAGCAGTCACGAATCGAGAGAAAACTCGAAATCGTAAAAGATCAGAAATCATCGCGGGACGCTGATCCGCATGGTCGATCCGAGTGAGTCGACGTAGGATCGAGGAAAGATCGTACGAGCGATATTTCGGACAGATTATTTCTTGGGAAAGATTTTTGAAAAAGCAAGATAAAAAAAAGAGGAAAAAGAATCAAGGACAGGAAAGGAAATTTCGGCGGAAATTTTGAGAAAATTGACGCAGGCAGAATCTTCTTACAACTAATCGAAAATTGTCAGACGGTCCATTCGATTTCGTTTTGTAACATATGACAGAGTAATTTCGGTGTATGATAAAGAATCGAATCGATCGCGCGGAAGACAAGCATCGCAGAGAATCAAATTTAAAGAATAAATCATACGCATCGTTCGCGAAATATGGAAATGCGCGAGTTGTTTCGAGAATAAGAATTGAATAGCTCGGGAAAGCGAGTTCTGAGAAGAAAGTCTCGAGAGAAAATTACTGGACAGAACGGAAACGCTTCACTGCCAGAATGTCATCGTCGACGAAAATCGAAGGTAAATTCTCATTTGTGTTTACGTGAGCGCGCCTGATTCATAATATGATTACTGAAAATAAAAAAATCTCCTATTCAGCAGGGAAGATATTGATTAAAACAATTGGTTGATTATTGAATAACCGCATCATATCGCTCGCCATATAGATATACCGATGTTATAAAGGTTTTAAATTAATAAAATGGAGATAGGTGTCAGGAGAAATTTTAAACTGCATCCCTTTCCAAACTCTCGAAAAATTGTGTTCACTATTAATTTTGCGAAAAATATCATTTTTATATTTTCAAATATCACGTTGGCAGAGAGAAACTCTTTAAAAAACCTTGCCCACGACTAAATTGATAATTGAATATTGATATAAATATTTGTTAAGTTTTATATTTATTAGCACAATATTTTTATAAATTTTTATAGGTGATATTTAAAAAAAAAGTCATTTTATCATTTTATAGCAAATGTTTATTACAAATAATTATCAGAATCACTGAACAGCTATGAGAATCTATTAACATTATATTTACCGCGTCAGTAAAAGTCACAACTTATTAGTATATTATTTATAGATCGTCATAGATATATATCCTAGTCAACATGCATATTAAATATATTTTATTATGTTTATATTTATAAAAATAGAGTCAAAGTTTATAAACAATTTTTTCTAAAAATTATCACGTGGCAGAAAAAAATAAAAAAGAGAGAAAACGGCAGAGACATTTCTTATATAAAATATATTAAATCCAACTATTTTACCCTACATGCATTGATGATTTATTTAAAGCACTGATAAAACAATTGAGTAAGCGTGGGATATTTTATTGACAAAATACTTGTTAAATAAATATAACATTATATTACGTCAATTTAATGGAAGAGAGAGAAAGATTTATCCACATTTTTCATGTGTTTAGCGGGAAAATGAAGCAAAAAATCTGATAAAATATAATATGTAATATCCTTCATGGTAGTTCAGTATTTTCCCACGCATGGTCACATGGTTGTCTTTTTATCCCGAGGTAATAGCTGTAGAGGAAAAATATTTTCATGACGCAGTAATTCTAGTCGGCATCTATACGCGCAATCGCGAGCACTTTGTTCTCGAAATTTGCGCGCCGAAAAGTTTAAATCGCAAAATCGATATAGCTTGCAGTGTCGACGATAATTGAATCGTTTGCCGGATTGCAAAGCGGACATTTCGTAGGCGTTGCAAAATCAGAGAACTGACAAGAAAGAGCTAGGGCTACAACTCCCAAAGAGAGAGAGAGAGAGAGAGAGAGAGAGAGAGAGCGAAAGAGAGAAAGTATGTAACATCGATATAAATTTAACTCTCGGAACATGGCAATTTTTAATCCGTAAATATTCGTTCGCGTTATTTATATACATTTAGCCTTTTCGACGACGGATTACAATGCGTGAATACGCCCGGTTAAGCTCCGATCGCAGGATTCACTCGGGCCGATAGCAATTTTTTTTCTTCTTTTAATCACCGTGCGTAACATTTCAATGTAATATTCATGCAAAATCGAGCCTGAAATTCTATTGTGCTAATATCAATTAAATTTTTTCCATTGTAGCGATACAAATAGAGCTTGTGTTTTTCGATTTCCCTTCTCACAACAATTCGACACGCTTTGTCATATCATTTGAAAATATTGCACAAACATATGAACAATTCATATGGCCAAAGTGATTCTTGAAATGTCGTTTCCACAAAATTCTGATTCCCCAAATGTTGCATCGATTCCCTGAATGTCGCATTCTTTTCCCAGATATTTACACATTTTTTAGAGAGAGAGAGAGGGAAATGTTAAAGAAATTTACAGCACCGGACACGCAATATGGAATATGCGTAACACGATATCCATCCGTTCACGTTCAGTTTGACGGGCGGCAACTTGTCGGCAGGTAAAGAAAGACTGCGTAGGGCAAAACTGCTGCATAAATTAACAGTTTCCGCGGCGGCGGGGCAACCCTAGCTTCGATCGAGCTCGCCATCGATCCGCCTCGCTTTTAAGTCGGCACGCGGGGCCGCGCTGACAGCTGCAGTCGGTCTCGAAATCGCTTGGTACCGCTTGGCAAAGCAATCCGATTCACATTGCCCGCTGGTCCCGCCGGCTTGACTATCAATTTCACGGCGATTTAAGGGGGCGACATTACGGAGCTGCGGATCCGTTCGGCGACGGCGACGGTTCGCCGAGCGTGCACAGCTGTCGACGTGATCGACAATTACGAGATACGATCTCCGTTATTCTCTTCCCCATCTTCGATCGCGGAAAAACGAAAAGTCACGTCCGACGACGTTGTCGTTTGTATAGTTTCCACGTCACTGAAACTTATCAGTGTTCTCGGCGCTTTTCGCGCGGAAAACTTTTCGGAGATGGCGCGTACCGATCGAGAACACATGATCTTGCGACCCTCGTAGGGAATGGAGTGATATATCGAGTTCGTATTGCTGCAACCGGATTGCGTGTCAAACATCTATCATTGCGCCGGACTATTTCTAACGATATTGAAATAATACGAGTTGAAGGTTTTCGCGATACGAAATTGCTGCATTTTAAGCTGTTTCATTATCTCAAACGGATTTCCTCTGGTTTTAACAAATTTCGGAAACGTATTACTTATTTTACATCTAAAACGCTTTTCGTTATCCAAAGAAGACGCTTTGGATAAGATTGGAGGACTGCACTGTTAAAACGAATGTGTAAATATCACACACTTAATTTTTGCATATGATGTGTGTTCCTCGTTTTAAAACATCTATAAGTGTGTGAATTTTTAAAAAGGATGTGATATTCACACATTTTTTTAAAAATTGACACATAGATGTTTTAAAATGGGAAACACACATTATACGCAAAAAGTATTCACATATTCGTTTTAACAGTAAAATTTACTATATATTTACAACTTTTCTTTTTCAATAGTTATCAAATTTTTATCAGAAAGTTTTTCACAAGCGTATTTCTCAACAATGAGAAATCGTCGACAATATAATGTTAGATAAAAAAAATCTCACGCGGTAGAAAGTAAACGTAAATCTGGCAATCATTTGCAATTCGAATTATTTTTCGCGAAGATCAAGTATTTTATTTTTAATTTAATTTAATGAATCCAATCCAAATCAATTATTATTTAGAGGAATTTATGTACGTACTTAAAAATATAGCTAATCAGAATTGTACACCGACTTGTTGAGGCATTGCGTCGAGTTTAGCTCGACGTAGGAAATCTCGGGCGCATCTGTTTGTCACCCAGGTGCGACGGCAGTCCTGCACAGTGACCGTCGATATACACGGACACGTTTCGCTCTATCGAAAACTGATTTACACCGCCTTGAGCACTCCGGCACTCAATTCTGCTCCCGTATTGTCCGTCCATTACCCGCCGGCGCCGCGTCCAATGTGGTCATTGCGTACACCGCAATTTCGATTCTCTCTGTCGCCCCCGATGATGCATGTCTGGCGCTTGTGCCGCGATGTATAGAACGGCGATTTCAACGCAATGACGAATGCTCCGCAATTCTCGGAAGAAAGATTCGCGCGGCAGAGAATGCTGCTCCTCTCAATTAAACACTTAATTGTCGCAATATAATATCGTATTATAATTATAATTTAGATGTGATATTGATCAACAGCAGTAATTGAGAAGAGTCGAGTATCCCCCTTTCCCCTTAATTTGGCGTTAATTAAAACGAGACTCGGCAAATCCTATCCGTCATTGTAATGAAAAGAATTTTAAAATAATTTTGACAATTTTATTCAGATTCAGGGATCAAATTTAATTCAAAATAGTCAAAAATTTTCATGTTATTACAGCTTAAGCTCTTAGGGATGGTGGGATTTTAATAAATCGTGCTACCTTAATAATTGTGCTACCTATTTTCATCTTGATAACGCCGGAATGAAATCTTCCCGGCGTTTCATCGCTTTTTCATTTCGCCATGCGTTCTGTGCGACTCGAAGCCGAAATTTACAACATCAAAGGTATCTTGCAATCCCGTAGAAGAATTGCAAATGTCTCTACGAAGGCTGCCATATATTGCTGCATTTACGCTGCCGTATCTACCGTACGTTATTCGTGCGGGTGTATTCGTACGTCGGTTCTCGGAACTACTCATATCTCTGCTCGCGTCTCTTTCTCGCGGGTCACATATGTGTGTATGCATAATTCCCACGTGAATAATGATTCATCGAACGCGTCAAGGCATACCGACGCGCGACGGATCATACATTCAGCCGTATCGATTCGCGAAACGGCGCAAAACAATAGTTCTGTTATTGCGAAAAAATTCCCCATTTCACGGAGTATATTTATGTGTTCCATTTAACATTAAAGTATCCTGCAAATGCACTCTGCATTTTAAAAGGTGTCTCGCGATATTGCGAAATTGCGTCGCAAATACCTTCGCAATTTTTAAATGTACGCCTTGAAATAAGTATACAATGTGAAAAATAGCGAATTCTAAAGTTTTATATATGTCTCTCTCTCTCTTTCTCTCTCTCTCTCTCATGATTTTTATATTAATTTAAAAACGGCAAAATATTTTTGCTAAATGTAGTAAACGTTATTTCGTTAATATTCTTATATTATAAGAAATTCGAAGTTACACATGTTCATCGGAAATCATAAAAATTCTAGTGAATTCCAAAGAGTAAAAAATGTATAATACTTGGTGGGCTCTCACATGAAAAGTACCGTACTTTAGCGTACGCTAGATTAATCGTCAATCGAGCGAAAGGAGAAAACAGCGGAAATTGATTGCGCGGAGATCGAAAGTCTCGGGAGTTCGCGCACGAATTTTCTAAGAAAAGGGAACTCAAGGATCTTCTTTTATCCACGTTTAAGTTGCGTATTAATTTTGTATGGTCTCTCATTCTACTTGCTAAACCGTCCCGAGATCGGTACCACAGATGAGTGACTTTGCAATTAGGTTCAGTGAATATTGCACGGTTTCACATTGTTGACGCCACAGATATCTCACTTGATGCTTACGGTCTGATCTTAGCAATAGAATCGTTGCAATCAATCGCTCTCGAGAGCCGTCACCTTCATCTGTCCTTACCAAATAGCCCTTTCGCCATAAATTAAAGATTCTTAATCTCAATTAGTGATAGGCGCACTTCTATTGTCAAGTCGGACAATAAACTTCCTCGCACATAAAAAGCCACGTAAATCACGAAGCACCGCGAACGTAAATCACAAAACTTTACGCGAAGCTGCAGTCAGACAGCGAGGATTCCATTTCTGAGATCAGTATCTCCTTCCCGATTTCACAGAATCTGACTGCCTGCGTTAACTATTTTCCGTGATCGTGTGTGAGATTAACAATTATTATCACGAGGATAGAAGTACAAATGTCTATTTATTGCGTGTTAAATCGGACAAAATTCCGAGGCAGAGACTGTTGAGAATCAGTTTATTCTCATCTCGTGTGCGTTTTTGATTAATTATAGACTCTTATTCTACAAGATCAGGTACTATCGACGGAAAAGTTTCAGAATTACCTCGTCGAATCGCGGCTGAGAATAATAATCTTTCCGCGATTATTCGATTTGACGTGACATTAATAGAGCAAGTAATCAGAGTCAATGCCGCTATTTCGTGCTATCGATCGAAAGGAAGCTCAAAGGAGCGGAGACCGGCACTTTAGAGCGTGAAATGGAATTTCGTCGGCTATAAAAAGTTAATTGCAAAATCAACGTTCCCGCCCCTGTGAGAAAAACTTTCCGTACAAGTTGGGGATAGATTCGGATGGTGATGATCGATGAGGTTGACTTGTCTCGCGAGCGGAAGGAAAAGAAAAAAGAAAAAGAAAGAGGCGCGAATTCTCGAGAAAATTCGGTGGAAGCACGTGCGGTCGAATTACTTGTCCTTCAAAGGGAGAAAAGTTCAGAAACGATATAAAATCGATTACTACAAATTTCTGATGGCCGTCATCGAATAAGGCTTTTCATCTTCTTGAACAATGTTATGTAATTTTTTTTTTATCAATTTAAATTCTCGCATTAATTTATCTTGCTAATGATAAAGTTATTCAAATTCGCTGGTGATTACCGCATTATCAGTTACGTGAGAGTTACGGATTACATCGAGTGTCGCGATAAAGTCCACAGGGATTCAAGACCGGGCGGAATTAATTAGGGCGACTCCGAAAGTGTCACCGTTGACATGATCGATATATTCATTCTTCATCGTCGTGTGCCCAGAGTTCTCTGTCATCCCGAATTGTATCGCGATCCCCTTTATATGCCGAGTACGTCGTCGATAAGAAAAAAAAAAAAAAAAAGAATAGAGCTCAGGGAAGAATGCATTTCGGTAAAATTCGTCGCTTTTCTTCTCGTTGCCGGGTCTCGTAATCGATCAACGTCTTCGTTCCTTAATGGCCGCCGAGGGCCACCGTGTCAAAGTACGTCGGCGAATCTTACACGAGCAGCTCGTTCTCTGGACGAATGTCACGTATCTCTTTCTTTCTCTCGAACGAGGCGATTCAATGCTCTTTTTGGACTGCGCAGAACGCAACCAATTCGTTTCAAATCGAATTCTTCCCTATCTATTGAAGTCTTGAGAGTTTTCGATGGCTCCGTAAGTCCGTAATGGCGGGAAAGTCCAAACACTAAACGATTATAGATGTACGCGAGAGTATTTTACCAAACAGTCTCTAAATAATGACTTTTTGAAATATTTCTGCAGACTTTTTTCCAATACTCAGTTTTCAGAGAGAAAGAGAAGGAAGAGAGAAACGTGAGAACACATATTAATTAAAATATAACAATTTAGTTAAGTTGCACTTTCTTAGACGATTTAACTCATTAAAGTCACAGTTGCAATAAATCCTTGATGTACATTTCTTGTCTGTCGGAAATTTTATTTCTATTATTTACGCTGCAAAGTGTTCCGGTTGAAATGCGAAGCGAGAAGTGAGAAACTAAAATACTCGAGTAATTTTTTTTCCCCCGCGCTGTAAAATTCAGTCGCGTAGATATTCGGTGGGTGAAAACTCCCGTTGGAAGCCAGGGTTGCATCCGCGCGGGAGAATGTAATTAATTCTCGTCAAGTGAATATTTAGAAGCGCACGGCATTTCACGTGACATTTTGCCACAATGCGGCAGGGAAATGCTCGCGCTGCGCCACGGCCGGAACGCGGTTTTAACGATCGACTTTCAATAGAAGGGGTCTTCAATGATATTAAGATTGACGTCGCCAGTGTACACTTGATGGACATTTGTTTGAACACGAGCGATATTTCATAAAATTATCCTCTTTTTTATTCCTTCCGATGGCAGCACAATGGATCCTCGGTTTATTTCGAAGCATTTTATTTACCGGCATTTTGTTAAGGATATTTCTTTCGACAGAGAATTCATCGTCCTCTCTCGATATCAGATTTTTCCGCATTAAACCTACATCTTTTGGGATATTTTGAATAGCCGCAAAGAATCCGTCATTTATCATGTACGATTACGATTACACGATTTTTCTCCGGAAGGGGAACACGCGGGGACTTACGAAACTTATTGCGTCGAAGAAGCTCCATTTTTCATCACAAATGATGACTCGAGGATTTCGGAGGATACGAAATCAAAGGATCATCCTTGTCGCGTGCAAAAAGCGTCTCTTTAAGGCCGCGTTTTCTTCTCCCGGCCTTTAATCGCTTCTCCGCGTGACCACAGCTATGAAAAAGTGAAACGTCACTGGAAACTGATAGAAGTGGGTTGTACTATGGTCAGTAAAAAAAGGACGACATGGCAATTCGCTACATGGAGATTATTTAAAGTCGAAATCGGCCGTGTAATGATGCGTTTTCAAATAACAAACGGCAGCGATAAACAGTAGCGAAATAATTTCGCGATTTCGCTTCTACTGGGAAATTTAAGCTGATAATCCGGATCGGATTTCGTAAAACTGCGTTAATTATGTTGCGCACACTATATAGTAATGAAATAAATGTCGAGAAACTGATAAATAGTGTTCTTATCCGAAATGATGAAATTGGAGAATTTAATAGAATGAAATGTTTTGATACATGTCCATCGAATGCTCTCCATTATTTATTTCAAACAAAATCAAATATCAAAAACAAAAATCTTGTACATATATTGAAAAACAAAAATGGCATTTTCATATAAAATTTTCATATAAAAAAATATTTGTGGGATATATTATGTGTGGGTTTTTAAAATATTATTCTGCTTTTGAAAACATATATTATAACTTGCCGTAAATGTTTAACAGACAGGCGTGAACCGAAAAAATTAACATACTAACTTCAGGACAATATGTAAAAAACTCAAAATTGAAAAATGAAAAAGAAGATGATGCGAGCTTATTTAATTTAAAAACGCGCCGGTTTTATTGTTAGTTTGCAGTCTCTACTACGCTGACCCACTTTCTGAGAATCAAAAACAGTCCTGCGAAACAGCGAGAGAGGCAGGTAAACGGTAGGTCCACAACAGGTCTGCGATATTGCAGGAATTTCGCCGTTTGCGAAAGTCAGATTCGCGAATTCCTGAGATCCAGTCGGGAATCTCTGATGCAAGTAAGCCGCGTCCCGATGTCTCCCGATACTGAAATTCCGTGTGCATCTCGAATAGTTCGTCGTGGCACTCGTCGTCAAGTCGCGCGGAATCCTGCGTGACGCGTACGCATATGCATATCGCTTCGCGCGATTAAGTGCTAGCGTGCATCGCGACGAGCTTAATTGAGCTCTCGAGCTCTATTCCCCATTGAATCAAGATACGTCGCAGGATTTTGAGTCGTTCTTCATAAATTCCGTGCATTCCATTGTCTCGTGTAGATTCTCGCCGCGTCGTGATTGTAGCGGATCTTTCGGGTAAATTCGTACTCTCCGTTGTTCCGGAATCTAATTAACCCCGAGTTATTACGTGAGAAAAGTTTAACATTAGTTTAACAACTGCTTCGAAAGCAACGATTAAAATTCATCTGATTAATTACTGAAAAACACAATCAACGACGTAAGAAATTGTTTATCATTTACGCTTTAATTTATTTAACGAAAAGATGTTTTCTTCACAAGATTCTGGATAACAGATATTTTTCGATATATAAATTAATGTTTTTTTTTTTTTATTAACGCAAAAGCGTTTTGCTGAAATTAAGCAGCGATCGTGCGTCATCGAAGTATTTAACACACGAGCTTTTAAAAACTCCTCTCCGAGCCACCGTATTCCTCTATTCATTTCATAGAACTCTAAAACGAAAGAACATGACCTTCCGAGACGTGATCATTCCCAACAGCGATGTCTTAGCCCTTCAATTAAACCTCATAGATAGAGGGCAAATCGTGCCGGTGCAACCCAACTGCCGAATCTTCCTCAGTGACCCAAATTCAGTGCTCACACGCTCGATTAATTAGTCTCTACGAGTGACACCCTTTTCTCTCTCTCTCTCACACACATCTTTTTTCCTTCCCCCTCTCTCTTTCTTCCCTCTAAAACACGTGCGGTAAAATCACATTTCGAAGTTTGAATTTCAAATTACATCGCATTGAAAGTTTCATTTCTTTTTTTCTCTATTTTTCTTGTTTTTTTTTTCGTAATTCTGCTTGTCCTCAAATTTTTTAACCTTTTGACACTGTTTTTATCACATCAAATGAGAAACGAGAAATAGAATGAGATTGAATAATTGTCGACCGAATCGTGTTGTGCTATATAAGAAAATACAATTTCAAGCAAAATCGTATTTTATTCGATCTCTGTAACCGCGGTAAAGTGAGTTATACGTTTATTGCATATATTTCGATAGAATTCAAAGAAGGATTTTCCGTATTACGCGTCCCACATTGTTCATTTGATGGTTTAATGATATTAAAATATGACACAGGATAATGTAATCAGGTATAAACATCGCTACATTTAATATAATGAGATGAGAATATTCTTAATATTCATAGAATGCCTTAAGCTTTTCAAACTCATGTTAAATATCTTACAATAGAAGCCATAAATATGTACAACCGCGACTGTTGCAATCTAAAGATTATCTTTCATTAGCTAATGCTATTTGTTTGGATTAGATGAGATTTATAAGACTGCCAATCTAAGTTCATTTGCAAGCATCGAATATAATGTTCTTTATATGTAGTTACAAAAACAAAGCTTTAAATTATTAAGGAGAGCTCTATTTTTAATTAATCATAGAATCTGCGAATGAAAGGATTCTAAGGAGACGTCTTACATAAAACGCTTATTATATTCGTTCTGTAATAATTTACTATTATTTCATCCGTCGCTGTAACGCCAAGATACCGCCGCAAGTTTCCTGCAAATCCTTTAATCGAATCTTGCACTGTTTGATGCTATCGATGCCTTCAGGCATCAGAACGTCCTTTAGATTAGAACGTCCTTTGAGGTGTCCGACACCGCGAATTCTCCGCATTGTCTCACGAAAATGAAGGAATATCGATATTGCGTGGTTTATTGGCTAATTCCTGCTCGGTCTCTCTCATTCTCCCTCCCTCCCTCCCCCCCCTCTCTCTCTCTCTCTAACATTATTCTTTTACGTCTACTATCTCGACGAATAAATATATTATTAAAATGAAAATTTAAAAATGTCTATTATTTAATCTAAATTGAAATATATATTAAACTTATTAAATATTTAAATGAAAGGAAATACAAAAATATAGAAATGCTAATAATAAACCTATATATAATTTAATATTAACATTGTCTTACAGTTGATATAGGTTTAAAATATAGAAAATTAGGAGATTAGCAAATACGATTAAATTTCTCGCATAATGTGACAAAATAAATTGCATTATGCAAATTTTTAATAAGTAATGTCATTCTTGAGAGACTTGATTTTCTCTATCGTTATTGCATTTTCTTAAACATATCTACCTCGTGCATCAGGCGCACTCGGTTCTGTTAGTAATAAAGCTCCTTAATAGACACGATCGATTCCGTTACGCAGATGCCGGGCATTACATCAGGCTGTCGTCGGAAATTAAAAAATGCGCTCTCGTGCTTTGAAGAAAACGCGAGAAGTCGAGAGTGGCGGGAGAGGAGTGATCGAGGAGAGACGAGCGTATAATCGAGAGATATCACGCGATCATCGCGAGGAGCGAATGATAATTGTTGGCGAAACGTTCGATCGACTTCTCGTCGGGAAAGCTGCCCGAAGGATCGCGGCAAATTATTTCCCCGGCGGCGAGCCTTGAAACGACGCCGATCGATTTCTCGAAGGATAATAACACTTCTCCTAGCCTTGCGGTCCCTTCGAGATACGTGGAACGTCCTTGGCCCAGTTCGCGCCATTAACGGGCTTTAGTGAAACTTTTTTTTCCGCTCCCATTTGGGAGCGCAACCCTTGTGCAAGAATGCAACCCTTACGCTTTTGCGTCCAACTTGAAGCTGACGAGTTATAGATATATTTCTTCCACGGATTTTCCCTCGTTTCAGTCCTATGAGCCGAATTGAGTTATTACATGAGAAAATTCCAATTAAAGTTGCAAACCGTTCGACTCACCGTACCGTGCGTGTCGGCCTACGCGCGATAGGATCACGTGATCACGGGCAGAATAAAAAATAGCGTTAATCCGGATCTCGCTCTCGAACTTTCGGTAACGTCATGCATACCTCGTAATCTGGCATGCCTGAGCAAACTACTATCAGCGGCAGAACTCTCATTGATGTCTACACGTTTCCAAGTAGATTTTGCCGAGATTAATGTGAAGCGAATTCATGAGATAATAAAGCGAACAGAGATTGAGTGTTACATGTAATTTCCGGTGTAATGATTTGGACCCTTTGGATTCTCAATCGAAAAAACATAACTTTACAATAATTCAATATATTAAACGTCTCTATTATTTCTCCAATAATTTTTTCTTGTTTATCATTAATAAAGTCGTGAATATAATTAATTTTTAAGAAAATTATTAAGAGAATAAAGAAAATAAGTGAAAGGAAATTATGAAAAATTACGACAAAGAAGCGCTGCTAGAATTCGTAATAATAAATGGCAAACGAGATGCGCAAAAGTTCGCGATGAATAGAAACGTATAAGACATTTCTCCGAGGAATTCGCTCGCTGACAATTGTGTCGATAATTCCGATTGCGATCGTGATATTTAGCGCAATCATTCGCCACGTAAACCGTCTGATGTGACTCTTCGTTTGAGGCGCGGAACGTGACATCTCGTAGAAACGAGTATGAGAGGGATACGTGCTTCGAGACAGCGACGAATAGCTGGTCGTAATCTCCGGCACGTGAACTCTGACGAGTAAGATGGAAGAGTCTTCCGCAGAATATTTACCCAGAGGAAACACATTTTGAAAATCACCGGCATCCCTTTCGCCGCGCACAGAAGCTCTGCGATATTATAATCTCATTGGAGCTCGTGACATTTAGAGCGGGAACTTTCAGGGCAATAAAATTCTCGCTTGTAACGATTATTCGCAGAGATTTTTAATTTGGAGAAAGGATGAGAATCGGAAATTTGTGAATCAGTTCGGAGCTTTTATGTCGTTGACACTTCCAATTTGTTTAGCAATCATATATGAAGTTGTTACGAGTAAATTGGATCTTGTTAAGAAACGAGAGAACACAGATCGGGAGCTTTGATTCGAAGCTGCGACGAGTGATTGCGAATTGAATTTCATGAGTCGATGCGTCACTGTAGCACAATCAGCTTAATCGTTATACGCTGCCACAGAAAGCGAAGTATTCGGGAGATTTAATGTGGAAACGTTGTAATTTATTATAACGAAGTAGCGGAAAATAAAAGTGTTTAAAAACTTAGCAGTTTGTTGGGTGTAAATTTCGCCGGGACGGCAGTTGGAAACTTAATCGATGCGGTAGCACGAATTCCCGCAGAGGGAAGTACACGAATAGCGCGAGACACTTGACGCGCGTCAAGGAGTGATACTATATACGTATGTGCATGTATGTATCAGTTTTCATGTTTTCCTCGCTGGCAAAGCACCGGCGAGGGTTGTAAAATTTACGACGAGGTAGCATAGCAGTTGAAAATCGTTCCGAAGAAAGGCGCACCCGTAAAAATTGCGCCGCGGAAGCGCCGTGAAAGCACGGGGAAGAATAGAAAAATTACCGCTTGCTCTCCTCTGATAAAAGGACCGCAATAAAGAAGGAAACAAGAGAAAAGAAAAGAGGAAAAAAAAAAGAGGAAAGATCGATCGCGCGACGAGAAGGCAACCAGCTGCCGGGTGATTTCGCCGAAACAGTGTCTAATTAAGTTTAATAAACAGTATCTAACTAAGCCAGAGAGTGGAAGCGCCGGGCGAGCACGTGGAAGAGGGCCCGACGGCGCGCAAGAGCGGCTTCATACGCGGTCTCGTACGCCGATTGAGCAGCGGCGGCGGTGGCGGCGGTACGGGGCGATCGGCTCGCTCGATTGTCACGTGCGGGTCCAAAGGTAGCGGCGGTGGCGGTGGTGGAGAGAGCAACACGAGTCCCAGCGGTGGTTGCGTCCCCGCAGCTGGGCAACAGTCGGTCACGGGGGCCGGCGGCACCACGGTGTCCACATCCGGGACTCCCCACGGTGGCCGCGGTACTCCGAGCCGACGGTCCAGCCGCGATCTCAGCCCTTCGAAGAAATTGTCGCCGGTGTCGTCAGTGACCGGCCAGCAGGATGCAACGGTGGTGGCCGGCCACGGGGACGCAGGTGGTGCTGGTACCGCGTCGTCATCGTCGTCCGCCAGCGGTACCGGACAGGATTGGCGGAAGCTAGTTGGCAGCATAAGGCGCAAGGTGCGCCGCAAGACCACGCAGAACAGCTCCAGCATATCCGAGGCCGCGCTGCATGACACGACGAATCGCAATCAGGATGACTTCCTCAAGGCCGCGATGAGAATCTTCCTGGTGGTGTCGCCGCCGATGGGGCGCATCCAGGTAAAATGCGGATATCGGCCGCGTTCGCTGTTTTGTGTCAATATATAATTTGGATGCGAATGCTAAATAATTTTCTTCTTCCTGCTTTTCATTCGTTGAATCTTGATTTCCATCATTGACCATCTTTTCGTAAAAAGTAAAAAAAAAAAATATATTAAATGAAGACAAATGACACGTGAGAAGTAAAATTTAAGCATCAATATTTAATTTCTTTTAAATGCATGAGATAACACTTCTTACGCAAGATTGAAGCTTACATTATCTTAAATATCTCATCCATCACGCTGTACATAGACATCGCACGAATTTCTCTTCTTTAACGTAAATTGCGATCGCTATAATCTACAATATATCCGCATATTCTTCTGTTCTCTTTTCTATTCTTCTCGGACTGATTGGCGAAACCGAATAAAACATTTGACGAAAAAGAAACATTTGACGCTATCTAAGCGGAAGATGCTTTCCGCGCAATCATACAGCTTCGGATCCAATCGAATGCTTTTATTCGATGAAAGGAGCTGATAATTGCTTTGCGGATCTGAGACCCAGATAGGATTTACTTTCCACGTCTAAGGACAATCTGGTTTCTCATGATAAAAGAAGAGATCTTCTTTTCCATTTTTGCTCTACTCGGAGCGGTACAAGAAGGCGCCTTATTATTTTCGGACTTGAATTCCTTTCGGGATTCGGAAACGCATTTTATATTATGTAGTTTTAGCTGCATATATCGCATTTGTATATATAATAATAATTGTCTATTTATCAATATTAATTTATATTAAATTATTACATCAATACATCAGTATTAATATATTAATATCTCTATTCGTATCGAATGGTACATATCAAGACGAACATTTGTCGTGTTAATAAAATTAGATTTTTATTAATTCTACTTGCGGCATTGAGCAATAGTCATTTCGGTTTACTATTTATAGGCCATTGCGGAATACATCTCTGGTAAATTACGATAATTAATCTTGTAATGCCCAACGCAACGAATGGACCCAGCCGTGCATTACAGTCGTTCGCGCAATTCTCGACGACCGACGAATGCATTATTCGTCGACGGGCTGTCCGAAACGGGGACGTTCTATGTCGTAAATGCGCGAAACAAATTGTCCCTGTCGTAAAATATCCATGCTAGTGGAATGCCGGACGATTTCGCGGTGTTTTCACTGGATTTCCCGCGCATTCCTGATATCTCCGGTGTATAGTTGGACGCTAAATTATTAGAGAAATATTTGAAGTATTAAAGATATCTATTTAATTATCAAACCACGTGCGTGCGCCAAGCGGATGCCTACTGTCGCTTGGCTTGCGGGATTCCTTCTCATCATCCCAGATTTCGGAAATTCCGCCGTAATACACCGTGGAACGATGCGTTATCTCGCTCCGCCGCTCCGTCTACCTGCTTCCTNAATTTATCAATCAATCATGCCTGAATGGACGCCTTAGTCAATTGATCGCTCCGATTAAACAGCCGGCATGGTCTCTAATCTACGCTTCGGCTCGGTTGCTCGATTTTTCATTTTTTAATATTTTTTTTTTATCAGACGCGGCTGGATAGACGTTGACGCGCGATATAACTTCCCCGTTAATCGATTATCGTCGCTGTTTGCACTACGACCTTTCGTCTGATGTAACAGCTGCATTCGATGACCCGCTCTTCAACAATGCGCCATTGTAGTCACGTGGATATTTGCACGCGATCGTATCGTCGCTATAAGTGGAGGTCGATTAGAGATAATTAATAATTCTTATCCAGATGTGGGACATTTCTTCTAAATCGATTCTTTAGATACCCATTATTTCTCGAATAGTGTTACATAGTTTTCTTCGGTAAAAGAAACTGATTTTAAAATTTTTATAAAATTTTAATTGTGATTTCTCGTGCGTTAAATTAACGATTGTTATCAAGTAAAAGTCATTGCTGTTCTGTACACGAGACATGTTTTCCTGCACAGTATATTATGCCAATTTATGTCAACTTTATATAATGTGAAAAGAGATCTTTTTAAAATGAAATATAAACGACGCATACATACANACTTACATATGCTATTCATGTTTGTATGGATGATTTGTATAAGTAGATTCGAGACATCGAGAGACGTATACATATCAGACTACTTCATAAGTAAAAATTTGCGAGGAAATTCTGTACACAACCCCGTGCTTGTTATGCTACTTTATCTACTTTAAGGAGAGCCTCTTATAGAATCAAACGTTGTACTGCGTTGTCTTTGTGAAAAAAATTAAAGTACTCGTTGTTTCTCGTTATAATTTCGGAGAAGAAATCCCGCATTTTCATGAAAAGAAAGTTTAACTCGATATAAAAGTGCTGTAGTAAAATCTAGATAACGTTGTTAGTATTATTACGAGCTGCTATTACTTTTATAAATTCAATGTGATCGAGGAAATTTTTTCGAAAATCTCGTAAGCCTGCAAGCTCTAGATACGAGTATAAAATGTATTCTGAATAAATTTTTTTCGATCGGCTCCTTTTCTTTGTTCTTTGATACATCGTTCGGACGTTTTTCTGAGCTTTAGTGACATTGCAGATCAAAGATATCTGCTGACCCAGATTTGGTAGTGTTAGATCGACCTGCAGATACTGCCACGTGATAATATCGTAGTTGATGTAATAAGATGTATACGGACCTGCATGTGGCACGCATTTAACGCGTTTTGGTTTACTTTTTGTATGCTGTAACGTAAAAATTTATCCTGCTGTTGTGTGTGCGCGCACAAGTTAGTTTGTTAAATATACAAAGCATTGTTAAATATACAAAGTTTGTAGTCAACATAATTAACAGACTCTTACCACTTCACTTTGATCTTTAATTTAAAATAAAATAGCATACGCGATATAAAATTATTTCAGGATTTCTATTTCAGTGCTTCGTTTTTCTTAGTACCGATGCTAGAAACGTGTTTTAGTTCGTGAGAGTAATGGAATGAATATTTCACGACAGAATTATTGTCGACAGCATATTCTATAAAGAATTTGAGAACATTATCGATGATATATCTGCGATGGTACGATATATCGAGAACCCATCTCGTTTATCGAAGGATAATGTAAAAAAGATGGGCGAAAAGGAGATAAATCATTTCTTTCAACCACTCCCACATTGAAATAAATAACGGGTCATTAAAATGCTTCTCGCTTCCATAATTGTTTTTGTTTTTCAATCTTAAAATCAGACAACTTATAATACTTTTATAGTACATTTATCTATGATGACGAACTAAATTTGATTTTTATGAAATAAAAAATTAAATATGAAAGAATAATTATTGGGAAAATAATTAATTAAAATGAACCAAATTATTTGTTCGTCGATTTGTTTATTTCTAACATTTTCATATTTTAATTGGTAGCAGTTTCATTACGCACATGGTAAATGTGTCACGCAAAATATGATATTTTTCGTTAAAAATAATGAGCAGTGTATACAGCCCGGAAATCGAGGAACGAGCATACATAGTTGAAGTCTAAATAGACCATCGTACTTTAATCAAAAAATATATAACTTGACCTGCGCGCGTCAAAGGTTATGAAACGATAATGAAAATTCCATTGGCTTAGCTGTAGTACGATACTAAAAGAATAGTACAATAGCGGAGCAGAGAAGATAGAGAGAAGAATATATCGAGCATCAAGTGGCCATCTTGTCTGATAGGAGAAGAGGTAGTGTTTTGCGAGAGATTGATGGCTGGCGGGAAATATGGGAAGGGTATGTAAGAGGTGGCGCGGATCAGAAGGGTTCCGCGGAAACTGATGACATGTTGGTGTCTATACGTATATACATATATATATACACATATATGTATATACATAATATGTATGTGTGTGTGTGTGTGTGTGTGTGTGTGAGTATGTATCCGCGATTTCACTCAGCTCGGTTATGAAGTCTCGAGAGCGTCGGCAAGGATAATCTTTGGCGCAATGCCAGACAGCCAGTTGGCCTTAAACCTCAAAGGTTTCCCACTTTTCCGAGCGAGGACCTTCGGTGCTATCCGTCTATCATCATCGGATCTTTTCCGCAGGGATGACTGATCCGCACAATCATTTGGGTTTAGCAAACCCACAGACCCGAGCTATATTGCGGATAGTCACACACATTTACATATCATATACACATACATTTTTGTTAGGATAATATAATGAACATTTGAGGAAAAATAAAAGCAAGATACACGGAAGTTAATTTGAGAATAATAAAAAAAATAAGGATAATATGTGCTTGAAAGAGCAGAATAGCAAAAACTAAATTAGCAAACGCTTATTCTTTACTTATATTTCTTAATAAAAGAAAAAGTTATGGAATCTTATCGATTTTATCAGTGTTTCTGAAAATATATCGGCTTAAGTGGGCGATTCGCTCGCCTGTGAGCTGCGCGCGTATTCGAATCCAATTTTGCCGCCTTCTCGAGAGGTGAAATTGCTATCCATCACGTGGCTATCTATCGCGTACAGGGATACAGTCCTCATTTTTTTTTACCAATGTCCACGTATGGACATATACGTGGAGATATATTAGAATCGAAAAAAAAAAGATTTACAGTTAGTATAGACCTTGATTTTTTATTTAAAAAATACAATTATATAATTATTTACATTTATAGTGATAATTATTGTGACTTAAAGAATTCGTTAATTTTATTATTCAATATAATTATAAAAAATTGCTTCCTTTATTCAAAATTATTCGAAGTTTTTTAAGTCCTAAGTCGTGCCCCTTACAAGGGACACATTTTTAATTATATTATAATTGTTACAAATAGAGGTTTCACGCACATACTATATTCTACAGCCATGACAGTGTAAACAACCGTGCGCTGGAACACCTCGTCATTCGAGTTCTCTATTGTCGTATAATGTTCAGAATAATCGTAACAGGCGTATTCGTCCCGAGGCAATAAACGATGACAAATCGCGTCGCGGCGGCGCGCGCTAATTAGTTCCTCAGAGTAATTACGATCATGCTCGGAGATATGGTGGGTAACTTAATGAAGCGCCAGTTTACGTTTTGATATACAATTTACCGATTATACGATTAAATCGGGCCCTATATCCACCCCTCTGCCTATCTAATGGAGTTAACAAGTTTCGTAGCTCCATGCCTTCTCCGTGCCGACGTATTTGTGCTCCCGGTAAGGCGTTGACGAAATATGGCCCCGAGCTACTTGCCTTAAGCTCCACTTATGCAATAGTTTGCTTTACTGCCGCATATCGCGTCGACCCAACTTCGATAACGCGTAAGCCGCATAAGTACTATGTAGAATAAGGTAAATATGCCACATATGCATAACAAATAAGCTTCCACGATACGAGATGGTGTTCTTAAATATCGAGGTGCAAAAAATGAAGCGCGAGTAGAAATGAAGAGCAGTTGAGTCGAGTCTTTAATATTAAACGGATCCAAATTTAATATACATCCAGCTTCCTTTGCTTCTGATTAATTATCAATTAAAATTATTTGACAGTTAAACTCTTTTTCTCAATATTTTGAAGAGCAATCTATATGATTGGGATATTTAATGCCGACTAAACACACTACATTAATGAATTTAATTAGCAAGACAGAAGACTCTTATATTAAATTTTCCTCGATACTTGACATTTATTCAAATTTCATCAAGGTAACAAGAAATATATCGTGCTTATTTCAAAATTTACTAGTAGTGGCATGGCAGACTCAATCTCTAGTTGTGTTTTTGCTCCACTCTGTCGCAAAACAGAAGTTACTGCGGTCGGGACATTTTGCAGCATGCCCAATTTCTAAATTTAGTACAACTGGTGCATGGGAACCTTGAAATTACATTCCCGCTTGCGAAGGTTTCCGTGTGCGAGACGGAGCTCGATATTGTTATACCGTCAGCTTAGCGTTCTCCAGTGACGGAGAAACGGATGGTTAAACGAGAAGCGACGGGTGACATATGAGAGCTCTCCGAATGTTTCCTATATATGAATCAAACCGTTAACAATGTAGATTGGCTGCAAATAACAACGCTAAAGAAACGCAACGGAAATTGCTAGCTAAAAATGAAAATTTTATACGCTTTGCGAATTGGTCTGATAAGAATTTTGTAATTGCCTTGTTACTTAATTATTTTCAAGGAATTTTTAATGCTTAGGACTGCAAAGAAACGCGATAACATCAAAGAGTTTTAAATAATAATGTATTAAATAGTTGCAGCGCAGTAAACTGAATAGCGGCGAAATGTTTAATTGTTCTTTCATGCTTAAGCTAATGTACCGAGCAAACGGCGGAGGCCCTTAATATTCCTCGAAGTTATTAAATTCTCAGGAACATTTCAATAGCCTTGGTTATCGAGCTCGAAAATTTAGCACGTGAATAGGTTTGCCAGCCTATTGCGGTTTACTGAAGCATCGAACGTCCACAATCTTGGATGATATGAACTAGGTTTATAGGTGGACTATCGGGGCGGTTAATGTGTTCTAGTCGTGGTCCATTATTATCGGACAATAGGCTATCTACACATTAATAACGATGTACATTCCAACTATATATGAGAGCAGAGTAAGGCGCATGTAGCATAAATTATCAGTTTATCATTCCTGAATCATTATCATGTTTTTTGATACTATTTTTGATGATAAGAAATTAGATGCTCTCTGCATCGTGTATGTACGTGTATTGTACGCCGGCGAACAATACACGTAGATACACGATGCAGAGATATGAAGTCAGATTCGCATTGTCTCTCAGGAAGAATCACTTTATTTTAATCGTTTAAATGTTTGTAAAGCAGAGACACGAACAAAACGGGCACATACGAATGAAATTTACGGATCTCAGGAGCGCATCTCGACCGGAAAGCGTTAATTCCGAAACCAAAATAGAATGCTTGCGTTGTAGAAATTGTTGAAGCGGACTAGTATACGTTTACATGCGCCGCGAAGTATTACACCCACGGCGAGAATTGGAGACCTGGACAAATTTGCAATTTTAGTTGATTCGTGATTTGTATCCAGTATCTACGTAATGTAATATCGAACGGACCGGAAGGCAACTCTATGATTTACGTGTACACACAATGCCACTGAAATTACGAACATGTATAAATATATAAATCTAATTGCAAAATTTAAACAAGAAAAAATAATAAACTTACATTACAGTTTAAATTACGAATTTTTATAAAATTTTATTTTTTACGTATCTCATTTGTCATTTTATTCCACGAAAAACGATCGTAAATTATCTTTAATTGTATTTCCATAAATTCTTCAAGAATTCTATAAAAAAATATATGAATATTTTAATTAGGACAAGTAATTTTGCTTTTCTAAGAGCTAGAATATAGTTTTTTATATAAATGCTGGTGTAATAATTTGTATATATAAATTAATGTAATAATGCTGTTTTCAACAACTTGTTAATGTATAAAATATCCTAAAATATTTACTAAAAACGACACATTTTCTCTCGCATTCAAATTCAAATTAATCTCTCGGAAATTAATTTTTTACCCAAGTCTTTTCGGAAATAAACATCACTAAAGTCTCTCTTATCCTCTTATTTTTTCTCTCGTACATTCTCATAAAAATAATTTACGTTTTCGTTGAATAAATTATGTTCAATGTAGAGAAAAATATGTATATGAAATGTTCATGTAAAATATTTATTAAATGCAAAAATCCGCTTAATTTTGTAATGTAACTTTGTTTTTAGGAATCTATCGATTTTATATCGATTTAGGAATCTATATATTTTAGGAATATCGATTTTATCGATTTACCGTAATTTCACTTTTATCGTTGCATTCTGGATGCAACATATATATCGAATTATATTCGTCTTGTGGGATTTCTCGCAGTTGCCACAACCGCACATACCTCCTCTTGTTTCATCATGCGGACGTTTTAGCGAGTTCGAGCGGATAAACTGAGGTCAGGAGAAAAGGACGAAAGTTCGCATTCGCGATCAAACTGTAAAGTTTTATGTATTTATTCAGCTCATCGTTCGATACGAATGCACTTCGGCCAAATGTCGACGTGACGGTATGGTGTTCGGCAAGTTTGTTAAACAGTTGTAACGCGGATTTAGCCGTTTTTATGCTCTCGCGCACTTTATAATAACTGTGCGAAGATAAACACCGAGAAAGACTTTGCTAAGTGAATTGTCAAGTGGCTCGGTGCACACAGGGCAGAAATTCCTCGTGGAGATGTTTCACTCAACTCCCGTCATCCTTTTATATCCAGTTAAAACGGATTGCACATTTTGGCGAGGAACTTTCGATGAGACTAGAAATTGGAAAATGTATAATAGAAACAAAAGCTCGTATTTAAGGTCGAAACAAAAGATTTATCTATCCTTTATTTAATGCTATTTAAGTTGTAATAATTTATCGTTGTGATTATATTACAAACTTAACGTATTTGAAAAAACATTAAAAATGCTCAAATATTCAAAAATATCATTACACGGTTTTCCTGCAATATTAAAAGGAGAATCAGAAATATTAAGAATTACATAAAATTTAAAACATGAGCTCTTTTATAAATAATATCACAGTAAGTTCTCATAATTCTCCATGTGTATTTTATACGGCACTAAGCGCTTGAAGTCGATATTTAGAGTGTAACGTAAAAAGAAGTCATGTCTACCGTATTTTATGCTGAATTTTCGTTGTCGTATTTAAGTAAATTTCGATTAAATGCACGTTTTAATAATAATTTATTATTAGAGTCCTACTATGGTGCAAATTTTAATATTACAAGAAAACATATGATCATATTTTTCAAATCTTTAAAAAATATTGTACTTTTAGTATGATATTTTTTATGATATCAAACATAAATATCTGCTCTTAATATTATTAATGGCCATTTCTGTTGATGACTGATATGTAGCATTGAGTCTCCCATTAAAAAAATTTTAAATGTTATTATAAATGTTCTCAAAAACTAACCAGTAAAAAATTTAAAGATGCATATACTGATATTATTTATAAAAGACCTTAAATTTTAAATTTTATACAATTTTTTTACAACATTTACGATTTTTCTTACAACTGTTTTAGTGCAGCATATTTTTAATTGACTAATACGATTTGTTAAATTTCAATTTAGCAGAATTAATATAATACTATAACTCATTTGAGGGAAATTTCGCGAGGAATAAACCAGCAAACTTCGAACAATACACAATTAGGCTAAGTATGATAAATTAGCAATTATAATCGCCGGGGACCATATCCTAATTGCCAACAACAACGGATATTATGACATACTTATCGGATATTATATACAGTAAGGCTATGAAATGTTTAAGACTATGATAAATAACAAATTTGCAAAAGATAAAAGAGATTTTAATAACTTAATAGTTTTTTATTTTTTCACAATATTATATAAAATTACAAAATTATTACAAACGTAATAAATTCATTACTTATTTTTATGACATTACGTCTGTACATTTTTTATAGGTATTACGCATATTTTATAGGTATTACGCAACGTTTATTAAATATTTATTGTGTCTAGATATTCTATTGTATCGTCTGAGATGAGTTATTTCTTTGATTACTTCCCTCCATAATATCGCTTAGATTCAATATTTATACACGTAGCAGCTGATCAAATGCTTAATAACAATAGTTTCTCGTAGATTGAACTTGCTGGTATTAATCAATCAGATTTAATTGCTATTCAACGGTCGTGTAACTATCAGATCTGTTGGCTGCAGTCAACCATTTATCATACGCAACTATAAAGCGGCTTTATTTTAGTTTCGTACAAACACGTCACTACACGATTGTTGTCCTAGTTTTTGTTGCTAAAACGTGACACGCGAAGTAATCTCCGCGTTTTAACTATCGAGGCATTCATCATTCTCGTTTATCGTGCGACTTTTAATTATTAAATCTCAGCATAAACAAGAATGAAAATGGTATTCTCAGCGTGCATTTAATATTTTGCGTTTGATACTGAAAATAACTTTTATTATTATACATATTTCGGATCGTACGGAAATTATTACACGTTGTTTCACGTAGATGACTTTCCGCTACTTTTGACTGCTACTGATTGATTAGCTCTTGTGTATGCAAAAATGCCGAATCCAAATGATATTGGGATGATATTACACGCAGGGAAGTAATCGGAAAATAATTTATTTCAGAAAATAAAATGGAATTGTTGTCCTATGTCCTTACGCAATATAATATTGTAATAAATATATCCTATATTTGTACATGTTTTAAAACCTTTTAAACGCTCTGAACTAATGTTTTTCCGGCTTTTGTTGTTTTCAATACAAGCACCAATTTAATAGCTTGCTATCTGTTGTTTTGCGCGCCAATCTATGTCGTCCGCAGGTACTTCTGATGGATATTAATATCGCGAAACATATTTCGAATCTCTTTAGCAGTTTCGGAATGCAGTACGGACGCCAATAATGCGTTTCCTTATCAGCGCGTCGCACGGAGGAAAGCACGTTGCCATACCAATCGAAACTTTCGCCGCTATATATTGCTTCGCACAAACTTTTCCCCTTGGTGAACCTGTTTTCTCTAAGTGATTCTCCGTAAACCAAACTTGTACGCGTACTGTATATGAAGGTATACGTGATCCGTGATACTAGCGAATTCGTCGACACTTTGGCGCGCATTCTTTTTGCAATATGGAATGCAATTTTGTACATTGCAATTTTTTTCGATACATTCTCGTATTTCGAAAGTTCACAAATATCCAGAAAATTTTAATACATAAAATTCACTGTTTTAAAAACTTTCTAAATATAAGTAATAAATATTTGTTGTTAAATTTGGGATTTAATGATTTTATAAACAATCGCTAAATTAATTTTACTAGAATTTTAAATCATTCAAAGTATAAAAAATTTAATAAAATTTAAATTGAGGAAACACAATAAGATTTAGTAAGAAGAAAAGCGATTAATCTAACACAAAGTTTGCGAAAATAGCGAAGAAATAATCTACAATCACATGTATTAAAATTTAAATGGTAGTCAAGTCTATTTCGATCTTTTTTCCAATCCAAGTGTTCCTGATTATTCTCATCTCTATTTTCGGCATTACATATGTATATAAAACTTTCGTCATTCAACGGTAGTTGTTACGTCTTCTAATAATAAATATTTCCGATCGAAGCGCGTTGAGATGCATTAAAAGTTAAACAGCAAAATTTTCGAGAAGTTTAGATCACAGTTTCCGCAAGTTCGAAGAAGTGAGGGGACTATTGCGATGAAATTTATTTTGTATCGTTTCCCGCAAACATGCTGACTGTAACCGAACTCTGCCACGAATAGCAGTTTGTCGAGTTTCGTTATAGTCGCAGATAACGCGGAGAGCTTCGTCCATCTAATCGAGGAGTTCGGATCAAGAAGAAAATTTCAGGAAGAAATACGTTTTTCGATACATATAGATATATCAGCCCTGCATGTGCCCAAGTATCGATTTCTGTAAAAATAATAATATAATGGAGAACGAATCTTGCTTCTCCAAGTTTTATTTTCCGCATTTAATTAACAACGTAGTTGTTATTTATTGGATATCCGATATCGTTGTACTAATTTCTGATAAAACTATGATTCTCGGGCTATATATTCTATAGATTTAAAACCACGCGCTTATTTTCTGACAATCTCAAAGCTCGCTTTTGAGAAGAAAGACAAGACTGAAGCGCTCAAGTGCCTTTAATTAATACAACATATTATCACAATTGACGAAAGTAATTGCCGCAACAAGGCGTACCCGGGGCGCTTTGGCAGCACAAGACAATGTATATCAGGAAGAGCCATGAATATAAGCTCTTCCAGTCATTTGCTACGGCCGCAACGTGCGCAGTAATGATTTTAAACCGCAACTCATCAGCGTTTCCGCGAACTTAACAATAAACGACACGTTTCTGTTGTCGCTATACAACAAGAATAAACGGGCGCATTTTATACTTTGATATGCATATTTATAAATCTCGTTTTGCTAGGCGCGACGATTGTTCTGCGGTAATTAAATAACAATATGTAATATGAGAACAATGACGCCGTAGAGTGAAAATAACGCAAAATTGCGATAATTAATTAAACAACGATTGTGACTTCGTTGCCCATTAAATTGAAAATTAAATCGCGAAGAGTGGCGAGGAAAGTTAAAATGTAATGACGGCCTCTCTCGGTGGCAATTAATCACTTTCATCTCTATAATAATTATAATAATTTAATATTATATCATAATGATTATCGTCTGAATATAATTTAAAATTTATATTGAAATTATTTGTGAATACCGAGAATGTAGCGCGGCCGAGAAACTCTGTCCTTTCTCGGGAGTATCCGAAATATTTTCAACCCCCTGGGCGAAATTACTGGCCTTGCCACGAATCACGGACGAGCGACTCTCGTTAACGATTCGCTCTTTGCTAAATTGACAAAAAGCTGCGGCGTCCTTGACAAAATTGACAAAAATCAGATCCTCGTCGATGAACAAACGAACGGACGGATCCGGCCACCATTTATGAAGTTTCCCAGAACGCGTGATAAAATCCACGTGCAGCTCGACGTCGCGCAATTAGTTTTCACCGTCCCCGACCGTCCCGGCGAAGCTCTTCTCCTGCACGGGGAGACCGAAAGTTTCGGGCGTCCGACGTTTACGGTGCAGTAAAATCGCCCGCTCGTTCGATCATCGATTTCGTTTCGCCGTCTGGCCATCACGCGCCGTTACCACTACTTTTCGGTTTGATATATTATCACACCGACGGATAATCCTGAGATGCTTAATGACGCGTATTATTATATACGCTAGTCGAATACATGGGCCTCGATAATTTATTAAACCGCGTATTATCAATTTTCGCAATGTTTATAATTTTTGTATTCCTACCTTCGTTGGTATCGATCGATCATGCAGGTAACAATGGTATTTCGCGCTCGGCGCTGTTGCGCCGCTTCATTTATATTTCTATTTATGTATGTAAGATAGTTTGAAAAAAAGTTATTTTCCGCTTGAAAAAAAGTAATTTCTAAGCTTGAACGTGTTTCGCTTTCGGCGATAGCGTGCCACTACTATCCTTACGCACGTGATTATAACAACTCGTGTAAATGAGCTATCGAGTTATATCTTGCGCGCCTCTATTTCAGAACTTGATTAATTTCCATTTGAAGAGGAGCGTAATTCCATCTGGGCTTAAGTGCCTGTACATATATAGTAATTTCGCGTCACGCGCACTAAAGCGAGGTTGCAGAAAGCACGAGGAAAAGGGAAAATGGAAGTGGGAATAAACGGGGCATGCGAAAAGATATAGCGAAATAAAAGAGAGAACAAACAGGTGAGCTGAAGAAAAGGATGACAGGTTAGGTCATTTGCCGTTAATGGTCAATTTCAGCATTGCGAACAGGTTTAAGGAAACGAACGAAGTTTACTTTACGCAGTCGTCGCGACAGTGGAAGTCTGCAATTAAAAGCGGGGGGATGAAACGAGGGAGGATTAGACGCGACGGCTCGTGCCCGACCTTACTCTCGAGAATCCTTCTGGCCGATTACGTCATGAGTACTGTTCTCCGAAGATGGAACTCGTACAACAATTATGTGATAAACTATGACGAACCGCAATTCAAGATAGTCGTTGCAAGAAAAACGAGACGTATTTTAGAGAGACTTTGTACAATTTGGAGAGGCTTTGTATAATTTGGAGTAGATTCCTCTTGATGAAGTTCTTTGTAAGTTGCGTTACGAATCGCTGAAGATAAAGGGCCTCTCGTTAATCACGTGACTCAGAAAGGCAAATAAGTATCGAAACTTTTTAACTCGAGGTAGACGTCACTTCAAAGGAATTTTAATTTCAGTCGTCGTGTTGACGGGGCGACCAATTTGGAAGTTGAAAAAATTACATTGACTTCTTAATAACGTGCTGGCATCGCTGAGTACTCTGGATTTAAATCAGTAAATATGAAATATCTTTTCAACCATAATTATAGCACGCGGTCTCGAAAGTATCTCAAGGATCAGCCTATCAGTGTTTTATATAACCGCGTATGAAAACATGCCGCATGATTCGCGTAACTTTCGCGCAATCAAATGTCACCGAATGTCGACGAATTCGAGCTTGCCGATTTAATTTCCGAGATTGCGGGCATCGTTCATAACCGAATTTACGCGAGCGCGAAATCTCGCCGTTCTCCATCCCAACCGATTCAATTATGGCCGTCGCCGCCGACCTCATTTGCTCTATTTTAATTACGACCTTCGTTCCGGCGACTCCGGCGCTGATGAAGAGCATCGCTGTCGGCAAACCTGTAGTAGCCGAAACTTCTTCTGGTCTTTAAATTACCGCCACATTCGCGGATTCTTTTAACAAAGTTAAATATCCACCACATTAAAATTAAAGTAATATGAAAAATTAAAGGTATCGTTGGCAGACACAGAACAAAAATGGCAGCGGGCAACTGTAAGCTGGAGAAACTAGGTTTTTAATTCAGTGAATGAATAATGCTTTCTAGCGAGCTCACAAGCTTTTCTTCTCCTGCTTTTTTAACGTTGGACAAAGTTTTACTTTTCCTGGCCAACGACTGTATATTTCATTACAATTAAGGTATTGAGAAAAGTACGTTAAACTCTTGCTGAAGAATCAAAGTTGGCAAATATTTTATCGCTACTGCTGCTTCGATCTTTTCCAATTTTCTTTGCCGAAACATTTACATGAATTACTTAATTACTTTGAATTTTAAAACATTTTCTTTTTAAGACATCTGGACTAATGATGACTGCATACATACGAATTAATATATATTGCTCATCGCTCACTAAATTTACTGTATCATCAAGTATATTGAATTATATTATTCCTGTCGCTCACGTGACGAAATCAACCTCGATTCCCCAGACTTTCCCATGTGCCCAAGTGAAGATTCGATTTAACATCTGTCATGTTTAGACGGAGGGATCGATGAAAATTGCTTTGCCTGTTCGCGGCCGTGACGGTCCGTAAATCCGCGTAATCTTCGGTGAACAGCGGCCGGAAGGAAAATGCGTCGGGATACGCTTGACGCGAGAAGCCGCAGCGATCTCCGCTATCGCTGATTCTTCAGGATCGCTCAGGAGGAGGGTGAAAGGAAAGAGGCGCGCCCGTGTCCGTTACAATATTAAACTTACATGGCGCATTTAACCGTCGGGCATTTTCAGCCACTCCATTAAATGCATCGTTTTCTGGGTTAACGTTCGCCGCGCTATACGTAACACACTCGCTTTACGACTAATATCGCGGATCATTATTGGCGATGTTTCAGATATTAAGGACAAGTTTTACGAGCCGCCCTCGCGAGCGAGACTCGCGCATTTGCATTTTAACAACCGTGTGGGCAGGCACAAGGGACTCACGAAAAAGTGTGCTCTTTGCGCGACAACGGTATCGCGCCGCCGTAATCTAAAATGGATATTTCGCCGTTATGAAGGTCGATGGTTCTGCGCGGCGTTTTAAGACGTCCCGTAAAGCGGAATTAAAAATATATCGCGTTTCATAAAATACCAGCCATAAAAGATTCATATTCTCCGAAAGGATGAATGCGCGAGTCGCGACACACGCGAGGGGCGCTGCAGATATGATTTGTTTTTCTCACGTCTGTTTTCATTTCCCGTGTTTCTCTATTCCCCTCCCCCCCCCCCCCGGAGAAATCCGAACGGGTATCGAGCGCGTACGTTAAATTGTTTACGTGATATCTTCATCGAAAAACATTAGCTTCATCGTTGTCTACGCAGCGAAAAGGCCTCGCTGGTTGGCTTGCTTCGAAATTCGGAAATCGGAAAACGTTTCACGTTACTTGAGAACTGCGAAATGCTGCCGGAATCCGGAGCGATTCAATTCTCCCCGTGCTAATCGATAGAGGCTCGCATTCGAGTTTCCGGGTAATTAATTGCCCGTCGAACCACGTCGAATCGGCGATTCCGGCGTTAACGCGCGGCACAGCTGCGATCTTAACGCGATATTGTTGTTTATGCGACCGCCGTGACTCGACGAGGATTGATTAACCGTGGGGTTAATTAATGAGAACTTTATTTGATCGCGGAACAATGCCGTTTCGACCTCGGAGAAGTTATCCACATCACGGAACCGCGCGCTCGTGATTGATGCCGGAATTTGGGGCGGGAATTTAGGGATTCGGCGAATTGATAAGACGACAGCTACAAATGAGCGCGGTATTTTCCGATAAGGAAACATATTTCTTAAACAGACAGACGTCGCGGATTTTGTCAGACGGGAGAATACGTGCTTTCGCAACGCTCGTCGCGAATTCGAAAAACACGAGACGAGAGAAACGCAAAAGTCAGAAACGCCAAATCCAGCTGCGACGAGGAAAATAATCCGTCGAAGAAACCGCGGTGCGCGCACGGAGAAGGAACTTTTCGTTCCAGAAGAAGTTGGATTTTTAAGCTGTCCGAGGAAATCAAATTGCAATCGTGATGCCGCGTCCCTGCGAATAACTTGCAATTCTTTTTACAATATACGGAAGAGGTATCGCATGTTATATCACGTGGAACGAAATAAAGATCGACGCGTGTCGTACTACTTATGTTCCGGGGACTCGTTGCATAAAGAGAAATAGATGGAAGAGGCCGGTATCGGCGAGGTGGGATCATATGCGAGACGATTTAATACGAGTTCCGCATACGACACTCTCTCATAAAATAAAATACGTTACGGTTCTCGGCCGCGGGAGAATTCTGCGAGATAATATAGAATTGAAAGTGCGCGAATATATATATTGTCTGCAACGTCACGATAAATCTGTAGAATGTCAGAATCAGAGTGCGCAAAATCAAGGGAAACGCGGCGTATCGAGAAATTCGCGAAGAATTGAGTGGAATGTCGCGGTAAAATGAAAGAGCGTAAAAGAGATCGCATTGAAAGACATTTCATCTATACGCAATAAATAACGTTGAATTCAAATTACTTCAATTGAAGTTACGTCGAATTAAATTACTTTAAATTGTTGACTCTTAATTAACCCGATTCTTTCGATTTACTTATGCTTATTAAATAAATCATCGAAAACTAAAATCATAGCAAATTAAAGAAAATCGATAAAATTATTACTATTAAAAATATATTTCGCGTGTTTTATGTTTTTTGTTATCAATAGATTGACGCACGATCATAAAAAATCGTCACTTGTCGACTTCGGCAAACTTCTTTTTAAAGCTTTTTCAGTAAGGTTTATAAACCAAAATCTGAGAAGATAATATGAATTGTTGGATTTTATTCTTAAAACATATTCGTGTACTTATATTTTATATTTATTTGTTCCTCTTTTATTTATAGAGACACGGTTTAAAAATTTTGTTATTCAACTTCTGAACTCTCCTATTTTTATAAAAAGAATCCTATAAGCGCGGAACGTACGTGGGATCTTATTTATATGCATGAACATGTTTTTCGGGATACAACGTTGCGTATTTTATAAATGTATCTTTGTATCCTTGAGGGTCACGAAGAACCCAAGGAGATCTGCGGCGATCGAGAAACAAACTTCAATATTTCTCGATGATCGCAGCGGTGTATCCATGCGGCATTCCCATTCCCTCTTTGGCGAACAGTTTTCATCTCGCGCGTCTCTTCATTCTCGCTCCGCCACTGCGACGACAGCGTAGTGACGACACCGTAGCTGTGAATCCTTACCGAGACCGAGGGCGGAATAAACTCGAGCGATCGGAGACACCCAGGGATCAGCTCTCGGACCCGTCGATGGGTAAACAACACACGCGGCAAGAAGTGTACACATCAAAATATGTACGGGCGACGAAAGTATCCGGCGTCCTCGATACCATTGCGCGAAGGCGTAATTGAGTTTTCTCCTCGAATCCTGCGATTCAAGGATCTCTCTCTTCGATCTGCTTCTCGAGAGAGTAAGTTGTTGTCGTTTCTACCCACCTTCGAAAAGTCATCGAGAAATCAAAAGGGAGAAAAAAGGGAGGGAGATTGTGGTATCAAAGGTAAATAATTGACGTGCCGACTACCGGATTTCAGGCAAACCTCAGATTGCTTCACAAAGTGGGGATAAAAAGGAAAAGCGGATATATAAAGAAATGGGATTCTCGGGCGCGACCATAATTCAGTTACTCCTGTGCGACGACATTGTCAATGAGCTATTATTATCGAGCAGCTCCTTGTCGCGCAAATCGCCTCAAGTGCTTCTATCAGTCAGGATAATTGTGCCTCGTGGAGCCCCTTTGACAGCTAAAAAGGATTCGACACGACGACGCACTCTAGGTCGATGTAAATATCCTGTTTTCGCCGTAAATGCTCGAGATATGTGTAACTCGATCACGATCCGTCGAATGAGACCGTTGCATCGCTCAGTAGAATGGAAATCGTGGTCACTTTAGAAATTGGGACGATTCGAGCACAATGGGCGAAACTCGAGGACTTTTGAATGATAATCAAATTTATTTCCAGATATATTTGTGTACGTTGAATTTTATCTTTTGCGTAATTAATGAGGAGGACGTTCTATTCTCGATTTAATAAATTTATTTATTGCAATGTTCAACGAGTAATATGTAATTTTTCCTTTCTTATTGGCAAATACGATTTTGTTTTCGTTTTTGTTTAATTATATATATATATATATATATATATATATATATATATATATATATATATATATATATTTCTACTCTTGTATCATTAATTCTGTATAATCTCGTAAAATTTTGTGTATATTAAAGGGTAATTACTCGTTGAACATTGAAATAAATAAAACAATAAATAAATAAATAAATTATATTTCAGTTATATTAAGTTGTTGCATATTGTTATGAAATCTTCATTTCCTACGTATAGATCGATTTCGATTTATTTTTTTATTTAAGCATCAAATTTAAGCATCATGCCACTTTAATACGTTATTCATTTTGTGTTTTCACTTGTGGATATGTCAAGACGAGGTGTGCGGTTTTTGGAAGTTTATCCACTTGATAACTTATTATTATTTATACCGATGTCTACAACAAAACTGTCTCGAAAACAATTGTTGTGCAAATTATTTATAAAGACATACATTTGTACGAACAGGAGCCTCGCGCTATTTTTGGAGGGATCGTAAAAGTTGTATAAGAGAGTTTTCTGAAGAACCATTTGTATGAGCGTCTCGTATTATTCTTATACGAAGTGGTTCGACTGAATGCTTTTATGGAGAAAATTTTCTCCAAACTGTTCTTCAAGCTGTTCAACTTACATCACACATTGCAAGTATTCCAAGATTGATTAATTCTTAATATTTATAATGTTAAAAAGCACACCGATTAATCTTCAGTTTTGTTTCTCTATTTAGAAAGATTTTAATATTAAAGATAAATATTGCTTTCGATATGATTTCGTTAATGGAACATATACTTTGATGGATCACTTAGAAGTTTAAAGAATTTCTGTAAAGATTGTACGATATTTTAAATTGTGCATCTTACGTAATTCGCTCGTAATTAATGTAATTATTTTTAATTAGCCTTACAGATGATTATTACTTCTACCTAACTTTAAATTAGGCAGTGACACGCTCCCCGTTGTAAAATTAACGCCAGTCGCACTTTCTTCCCCATTTCCAACGTTGTCTAAAGTTACACGTCGTTGGAGAACAACTTCACTTAAAACTGTCGTAGGCAAAATGACGAAAATTCCTTTTCCCCATGGCCCAGTCGTTAAATTATACCTCACGCGTTTTGTCGTCAATGAGAGAGAGAGAGAGAGAGAGAGAGAGAGAGAGAGAGAGAGCAGACGAGAGGAAACCTTTCGAACAAACGCACAGCGGGAAGTTATTGCGACGAGTGAAGAGAAAAGGGAGGGCACAACAAGTAAATCGTGATAACGAACGACGAGGATCTCTCTCGAGATACAGCGAGGGGGATTGATTCCACGCATAAATCAATCGTCCGGTGTCCACGCGAAGGTTTCCCGGGAATTTATCTCCCAGGAAGTCGGCCTGCATAGTGTATTTACACGCCGCCGCGGGTCTCGTAATACCAGACCGACCATCTTTCCCCCCGATATGTCACTCTTCGCTTTCCCACCCTTTACTGAAACGCACCTCGTGCATACCGGTGCATTTGATTGCGGCCACAAATTTGTTTTATTGTTGGCCGTTTGCGCGTGCCCACAATAACACAAATCGTATTATTCGCGCTGGCAATTCCGAGGCGTTCAGCTTGATCCCTGAACGAGTAATTGGAAGATAATTGCGGGGAGAAAGTTAGATGGGACGAAGGATATTTGGCACGAGATTGCTTGTAGTGATAGAAGGAGAATAAATTGGAGAATCATATGAATTCACTGTTCTGTCTAGGAAGTTTTGATGTTCGCATCGAAATATAATTCTATATAATATAATTCTAGTGGAGAAAAGTATTTTCTTTTTTTTTAATTTTTTAGCTAAAAATATTGCGTTAAAAACTGAACTTTATTTATTGTTGATTAGACAAATATAAAAACATCATTTATAGCTTTTGAAGAAAAGGGAGAAATTTTAGACGAAATTGATTGATTAAAATCACTTTTCTGCTCCAAAAGTGAGTCTCTTATCAAAAAGACAAATACATTTTCTGATACAAAGATATATCTAAATAATTATTATTATTCGATATAATATAATGGCTAAATCGCACACGTATTAGTACACCTTTTTCATTTAATCGCAGAGAATCAATTTTTAAGACGCCTCTTTTTCTAATGGACGTTCTTCATCGTTACAGGTGCGTTCGAGATCATTGACGCAGCTGGACTCTTTGAGCGGCAGCATGCTGGACACGGGGGAGCATCATCTGGAGAGTGATCCCTCGCAGCAGCAGCCTCATCACCATCAACAGCCCCATCAGCTGCAACACCACCCCCTCGGCATCGAGTGCAACCGGATTCGATTTCTCGCACCGAGCGTGACACCCGCCGAGATCGCGAACTCCAATCGCAGACACAAGCTCTCGCGATCTCAGGTAAGTTTTTACAAGACAAACACATTTGACGAACGCTTTTTTCGTGTATCATGCCGGAAATTATTCGCGACGTGATTTTGCTACGCTTATTTTCCAGCGAAATGTTTGAGAGTTCTTGCTGAATTCCTCTCGTTTCCTTCCTTCAATTTAAACTTGAATGAATGTCGCTGTGGTTTTTGTAGCATATTTTGCAACCGAAACATTCCTTACTGTCTCCCTTGGGTTTTTTTTAATTCTTGACGTACTGTTATTAGCATATCACTTTTAATTAAAGGAAAGAAACTTTAATTTTATCTCCGTAGAAGTCTCAAGTAGGACTTTTTTTCTCCGCCGAAAATTGAATGCATAACATGGTTACACAAAATAGCCGAAGTTTCATTATTAAATAACTTAGCAATTAACTCTGAGTGCGTTAAGTTTTCGTGGAAGTTAAAGTTATTTGAAATTATTTCAAATTGTCTGGAGTACTACGTTCTGTTATAATTTTACTTTCAAGAAAGTTGTACATCGTTCTTTCGTTCTTGTCTTTTAATCGCGTGTAACAAATCGTTCGCATTTTTGTCTGCTTTATGAAAAAAATTGTTTCAAGCTTCAACGTGAAATGTTGCGTAATCATAGATACATATGAGCGAGAGAGGATCGTATTATCTCATATACAACGCGAAATATTTACCATCTGTTTGAGAATGAAACAGAGGGAGAGGAATATCCATGTACAGTGATTCATGAAATTGAAATATTACACAACAATTATTTGTAATTAATTAATTTAAAAAAAGACAATCGACAAAAAGGACTTTTGTCAATATTATCATTATACATAAAGAAACAAATATCTATTATCATACCACAGATACCTTCATTTGTGAATTTTCAAAAGAAATTCGCAACAATAATATTATCATTCGTGATTTTATCATTCGTGAGCCACTATATATTCCACGGCATAGAGATAAAGGGATGACGCGTACGCGAGAAGTTCGATATAACGAGAGAATGTCCTCTTTATTCGCGGATTCCGCTTTATCCCAGCGCGACGAACGAATAAAACGGATAAAGCAAAACGCGAACCAGAGCGAGCTCTCCTCCGCGTCATTATATCGCGAATGTTCGAAAGAAATATAAATTCCCGCGTCCTTCGCGCTGTTTGCGAGATCGGCCAGAGGCGTATCTTCCATTGCTCGAGTACGAATTTCAAACCGATGACTGAACGGAAAATGCGCGATGGGACTGGCGCCACGAAAATTACCTCCGTTCCGATCGTGTGTTCTCGTCCTTCTGCCACTTGTACAGCACCGGTAAATTTCGGACACGATAATCGTAACGCGATATTCACTCGCAAGCGAAACTGTATCCGTCTGCTACATATCAAAATATACGGATAGCGTGCTACTCAGTTTACAGCGGTTTGCGTTGCAGCACATTTCGATGTGAACAGTTCTCGAACAGCAATCGAGAAGAGCTCGATTCTTCGCACTATTGAGAGATACGTCCGGATGACGCCTCGCGCTCGATAAAGTATCTCAAACACCGTCCGAACTGCAACCCCATATCCCAAATGGAGATCCCATGTCAGCCGCTGAATTCGCAATGAAACCGGATCGAGTGTACGATAGGACAGTAATATGCAATTAACGACCTTTCAATAGTCATCAACATTTATGCGTTTAAATGCGTATTCCGATAGTATAAGTAACATAAAAGCGTTATTTCCCCGGGCCGCATATAAAATATGCGCAATTATTTTGCGCCCCGTCGAGCAATGGCGAAACTAATTTCCTCCTTCAGGTCGACAATAAAAGAACGATGTAAAAAAGCGTTTACTGTAATTTACTGTAATTTAGGATGTTACAGAGGTCGTATCTATGTCGCGGATCAGCGTTTTATCGCCTTAATCAACATTATTTTATTTCTTTTTAGAGAGAAACTATTACGGCGATTAGCATATTTTTTAAGGTATTATCGCCAAGTCGATCTCGGGAAATTAACAGGCAAGTGATGCAAATGAGAGCGTTAGCATCTTTAGCGGATGTATAAAAATTGTTTCAAATAATTATACGCTTTATTACACATTATCATTTATGACGAATAAATAGTACCATAGAAAATGTAATATGTACAAGATTCGGAAAAGGATGACTTTTTTAAGGAAAATGGTTTAATCGGTAAAATTAAACGGTAAAAGTAAAAAAAATCTGATAAATATAATATCGAAATTAAACAAAATAGAAGAAAGACTCGATACTTCTTTTAAATATTTTCATGATTGTTGTACGGATGCATAACGGATGCAAATCCACTGTGAAAGAAAAGTTCTTCATCGAATTTGCATTTTGTATGCTAAATAACAAATCTTGTAAACATTCCTTTCCGAATGGAGTTACATTTGACTCCGCAATTAGATTCCAGGATTAATAAGTATATTAAGCCGCGCAGTTGCAATAGGAATTACAGAATACCATTCGTTAACAAGGGTAGATAATCAAACTAACTTTAATTGCACCAGGGAATTGTTCCTCTGGCATTGCTGGCAGTTTCTGACATTTCATTATATCAGTTGGCCTGCTGTCATTTTCTTGCGGTGTACACTAGTGCTGCGTATAAACGTCGCCGAATACATCCATAAAATTAATACGTCAATCCGCATAATCCCGTGTCCATGTGACAATCACGCGAATACAACGAAATTACATTGAAAATAGAACAAAGCATTGTTCCGTCCGCTCGCGTCGCCGTAATTTTAGCCTGCCATTTCGCTTCACTCGTCTCTTTTTCTTTATCTCTTTTCCACTCTGTGAAAGACGCCGCTCTTGAGTGGCGATACAAAAAACGCCTTATCTCGTTCTGCCAACCGGGCGTTAATTAATTTGCGCAATATTTTAAACCCCCCACTCTAGGCACTTTTATCGATTCTTTTTAATTTCGCAGCGACTTCCAGAGTTATCTCTTACTTCGCTTCATCTTCCTTTTCCTTCCAATTATAATATTAAATCTCAGATATTAAAATATGGAAAAATAAGAAAAAGAATTGTTTATACTTTAGCATAAAAGAAGAAACGTAGCTTGTTATTAAGTTTTTTTTTTAAATTTAATTGTTAAATCATTTATTTGATTTTTCTATTTGTAGTGAAAAATAATTTTTGAAAAACAAACAATTACCAGCGGCAATTCCTCCAAATCGCTGTTCTTCGCTTTATCCTCGAATACAATTCCGCATACCATTCCCACGAAGGCAAACATTATCGCCATAATTCGCTCGATAATTTGAACAGCTTTGCACCGGACGTAACACACTCGGACGTGTACACGTGTCACTATTTCGTTTACATCGCGCCCGTAACACGTGAATAATTGGAACTTTGTTAGTCGCACTTAGCGCAAGCTGCACTAAACGATCAATCGCCGTCGAGCACGCGGTATTCACGGATCGTTACGAAGGAACGGGCTTCTTTGTGTATTCCCGTCGGCGAGCGAGTAGCCGGAATACGAAATCTACAGACATCCGGAGGAATTGTTGCGGAGCGGCGAGAAAACAGGACGAAACATGGAATCGCTATTAGCCGGATCCGGTTTCGTAAAATTACGGGTATTGTATATAACTCCGGGCGATGGTCGGAGGATACGCGCCACCGTGTGAAATAAACCTGATGAAACTGTAACATCGAAGTTTACTACGGTGTTTCGATCGGAATCCGTAATAAAATGAAATTGTTATGTGAGCGGTTAATTTCGGTGTAATTTCGTTAGCGTACACAACGAACAAAGTCAAAGTAATTTATCAATGCAAAATATACACTCAATACAGGCGGCAAAATTCAATAGTCGCGCAAACGCTAATCTATTCCCTAAATCGTTGTCTGACATTATCGTTTATATAATCTGTTGCATGAAACGCAGCTCCGAAGAGAAACTCATAGTGGATGCTCGTTATATAGATACGAATTAATTATATAAATATCTAAGGCCCGACTGTGTGTTATTCACGAGGCTTAACATTGCTGGTCAAGTACGCTGAATGAACAAGCCGCAATCAAAAATGTATAAAGGACACAAGGGGATTTTAATCCAGTGGAAATCGAGCATTAATAATGATTTGCGAACGCCCTATATTGGACCATTGATATTTATGTGGTCGTTAATAACCATCGATATTTATGTGCACGTTAATAACCAAATACTGAACATAATCGATAACTATCTCCGCTACATTTTTTATCTCATTAATGAAATTATAGTTTGGAGTATCCGGAAATAATTGCATACTTCTCTCTCTCTCTCTCTCTCTCTCTCTCTCTCCTTGTTTCTCTCTCGTGATTTTAGATAATATATAAAATGAATTATGTACCGCTAGATTTAATATGCAATTTATAGAATACTTTAGAAATTATGACGATAACGTGCGTGCATGTTTAAAATATCGTCACGGATAAATTTTCTTTATCTCTGTCGCCAATATATACACATTATACGGCTTGACAAAATATAATAAAATTTATATTTTTTTATGTTACACTATTTAATCATGCTTTACGCATATTTTTTATTTGTTTAATAGAAGCTTAAATTTATCTGTATGTATATAGAAACTTAGGAATTATGTTGAAGAATTATGCCATTTCTACTTATTTACCATTACTGTCAACTGTGGCTGCAATAATTCAGTAATTACAATGTAAATAATTCATAAGCAGAAGCACGTGCTGTAAATTATAGTATAACACAAAATAGTATAGCAGATCGTTTATTCGTACGTAAGCGTCAGAGCTGAACGAGCACTCCGCGTTGCAAAATTACCCGGTTTTACCGCACTCTCACCTCAAGGTCGCATCTTAATGGGCATAAAAATCTCAACGAATCGCGAGAGAGTGCGAAATTACTGCAATTTTCTGCCACAAGTGGTCGGCGGAGACTCCTAGAATATAATGGCTCGCGAGAGGGCTTTCTTAAAGCTCCGTGGAATAAAAAATTATTCCCATGCCCGCATCGTCGTTTTCGAAAAATAAGATCGAATTAATAGATTAGACTGTAGTTACAACAAAGTGAGCTTTTAACGACACAAACGAGTGGTAATTTGCAAAGTACAGCCTGAGCTTTAACAGTATCAGCCGTATGGTCCAAAGTTCTCGTAAAGCTTTCGAAAAAATTAGAAGGTTTCTACGTAGAAGGTTCGTCATGTTTTTACACATATTCTCGTTTTTAATGTAAAATAATCGGCTTGATAAAAAAGATTTATTCAAAGTTTTACAACGTTATTTAAAAATCAATAGTTTACCAATATAAATTATTTTTTACATGAATTATTTTATCACGTATTTTCTTTTTAATAAAAAATTTTATAGATTTATTCTTAAAAATTTGGCCGTTTAAAAATAAAGGCCGCTTAATCTCACTTATATGAAAAGTATGCAATTTTATTTATACTGCAATAGCGACAGTAACTGCAGTAACGTAAGATCCATTTCAAGAGAATACTAAACCGCAATCCGGTATGTGTACAGATCGATAGGAACAAAAGGGTAAACACTATATGAATGAGGTTTACATCTATACGTAATCTACTGAAATATAAGTGACCGCGTAGGCGTTGATTTGGACTACTTGCAACTACGCCTACACGTACCGCCTGTGACGTAAAAACGTGAACGGCAATACTTATACGGGTTTGCTACGATAGAACGAGCATGTAATCAACTGGCTATCAAATATGAAACTGCAAGGAAAATGTGCATAGAAAATTTTGCCGCAGATATTTGCAAATTCGAATGAATAGGTTGACGAATGTATCGACGAAATATTTTAAAAGCTTTTATTGTTTCCTTTTACATAGCGCTATAATTTTATCGGGAAATTTCACGTGATTTAACAAAGCCGTCGCATAATTTTAGCCAAAGAAATATACCGTTAGTTTTATTCAAGTCACGTAATAATATACGACGAAAATTAAGTTTGTCCAACTATCGCCCTCGGATATTTTAGTTTTTCCTCTCTTTTAATGTCTTTTATTCTCGGTGAAAGCAGATTAATACTTTTGTCACGTATGAATTATTGGATAAAAGAAAAATTTGTTGGAAGAAATTTTCTGGAAAACAAATTCGAGTAATTTATAAGTGCAGTGTTAAGAAAAGCACAATTAAAATAATTACAGTCGCAGAAAATATAGAAAGAAATGTTTTCTAGGCGTTTAAGAAATATGTATACAAGGTATAAAAAATATATCATCTCATAAAAAAGAGAAAATGATTTTCAATTTAATTTCATAGTAGAAAAAGCGTAATTAAAGAAAAAAGAAGCGATTGCTCGAAGAAAAAACCTTATTGTTTAGTCAGTCACATGTAGCAAGTATTTTATTTAATTACATCACATTAATTACAGTATTATTTGTGTTTAAAAAAATGGAATAACTTTTTGCCCGTTTAAATTTAATATTAAACACTCAAGATATAATGAGAGTCGTAAAAAATCATTATGAAGACAATCACCATGAAGAATGATAAACGGTAATGTTACAGTCTCGCCCCATATAGGAAGTGATGGAGGAATTTTCATTAAGCATCCACATGCGCGTTTAGTATCATTGTCACGAACTTCCAAAGTATTTATCCTTCGGGAAGGTCGATGAATTACACACGTCCCCGAAGGACAGAAATGGAGTCCCATTTCTCAGATTATCCCTTACCGAAAGCCGAATTGATATTATGCAAACGTGGATCAGCAATGTTACGATTGCCTTCAGGGCAGAGCCCTGCAGGGATTTAAAGATAATCAATTTCAATGACAACACGCAGATACGCGTCGAAAGTATGTTAACACAGTAGATAAGATTAGCTTCTCTTCTAATTTCGAAATCACGGAACGTCTCGTACTTCGTTATATAAAAATAAAGCGATCAGAGAAAGAGAGGAAGAGAGAAATTTATAATTTCCTAAAAAAAAATTCGGAACAGAAGTCTATTTTACCAGCTTATAATTAATCTTTATTTTATGCAAAACTTCTTTGTGAAATATTTCTTATTAAAAACTTTGAAACTGAATAAAGTAATCTAAAATTTATACAAGAAGAGAAAAATGAAAAGGTTAAAAGTTTACAAATGAAGAATTTAACTTATAAAATGTAAAATATCTGAAACCTTTTTGCATTTAATAACCCGTAACGAAATATAATAATGTCAACAATGTTTATCATAATATATCTGCTTATTATACATAGTGCTTGATAAATAGTTATCGTGATTATTGTGGCAATTATTACAATATTTGCTTAAATCGGTTAATCTACGTTAACATTTGTACAATTTGTAAGTCAGTTTTTTGATGCAACTATAGGACATGGCGCGCATACTTTCTAAGCCTTTATAATGGAAAGGAAAATTCGATAATACAAACAAAGTTCCACAGAGAAACTATAACCCGACTGTAAGCCCTCGAGCGTGATGTATACAATCCCTCCCCCCCTCTCTCTCTCTCTCTCTCTCTCTCTCTCTCTCTCTCTCTCTCTCTCTTGTGTGCGCGATTATATTCTCAAAATTATATAGCCGAAGAAACACTTATGTAGCTAACGTGGCTTATACCTCGTAATGTACCCCACGTTGCGAAGTTTGCGCGCGAGATGTGTTGCGGCAATTGCAGTTACAGGCGACTTCGAGACTCTCGGGGTTTCCATTGCGAGAAACAAGAACCGACAACGACCTACCTTTGCAGTCCGAGTATGATTTATGTGCATGATCCCACATGCAACCGACTGGCATTCAAGCGAAAAGTATGTTCTCCGCGGACACAGAACAGTTGTCGTCTCGAATTTATTTCGATAAGTTATTAGGAAATCTCACTTTAAAGGTCGAGTGCCAGTCAAGTTTCCGTGATTCTCGCGAGCTCCGTTGAACAGTATTTTGATTTGCCAAACGCGATTATTTCTTTTCCGTTTCTCTCGCGTTCTCGACGCGTGTCGCTTATGGCTGAGCAGCGAGGTAAACTAATTCGCGATGACAAGCAACATTACAATCTTCGCCGCGACGACGATTACGCCGATGCCACGCTTTAATATTTAATTTCGTGGGCTGACTCGCCGGTCTATTCCAGGTGAACTCGAATTTATGAGAGCGCCGCGTCCCTGCATTATTTATGAGGGAAAAAAATTGAGTCGAATGGGCGAACGTGACAGCAATATTGAATCCGGGCGTCCAAACTGCGGAGTAATCGCGGTAACGCGAGGGTGAAACTAGTCGGGCCAATTTTCTAAGTTCTCGAGATGCGTACTAAAGATTGTAGACGAAACGACGCGACGCGCGTCAACTTGATGCTATCTGCGTAAAGAATCGCCGGAATGCGCGCAAATATTTGTATGAACATTCTCGTATTCATGGATCTTTTTCGTACATTGCTAGATTGTTGTTAGATTACTAGATAACTGTTTAATTTATTTAATATCTTATTTATCGCGCATTGAAATCCTCGCGAATCTCAAGACTATCGATCAGTTGTAACCGTTATTGTATTCGAGACATTGTGGCACTCGACTTTTTTCCCTCAAATTTAATGCCTCATTGCGAACTGCGCATTTAAACGAAATCTATGCTATCCAGCTTCGCTTTAAAGCCGCAGTACTACTTGCAGCTTACTAGTTACATCCGATTACGGTAAAACTAAAAGTTGGCTCTTTGTACGGTGAAATCGGCTGGAGTTTCTTTATACAATACTGAATATAATCCCGAAAGAGACATTAATCAGTTAATCGTTGAGTGTGTGAATCTATCAGTGTCGAAAATTTATTATATTTTAGCTGTCGTTTCTACGCAAAAGTATTTCATCTCCGCAGATTTGAGATTTGACGATGTTTCATATTCGTGCGCGGTGTACCAAATTGTAGGATTATCGAAGCAAACTAGATGTATGTAGAATTTTCGGTATGTTATGATTTGTATTTCCAACGGATTGTCTATAATGAGTGGGAATGAAGATTAAATGTGTGTCGCATCAGTTCGATAATCGAGTTGACAAGACGAGAAATAAATAACTTTAAGAGATCTTCGCTGTTATTCTTTGTATACGTCCGTTCGATCATCCTACAAAATCATTAACATAAATAAATTAGATTTAAAAAATCTAATATATGTATATTAACTCTGTATTGATCTACAAGATTTTATCATATATATTTTGTGCAAATCAAAATAACTTTCTTTTAGACATAATATAAAATAGAAACAGATCACACATAAGAATTGTCGTACAAAAGCTTTTTATGAAAAAAAAGAAAAAGATAACAATCTAAGCTTAGTACATTTATTTACGTATATTATTTCCTCTATTAAATCTCATTTACATTGACGACGAGTAAAAGTAGTTTCGTCAGATCAAGAGTTGTCTTAAACCGAGATTTTAATTACGAGAATATTAAGATCGGCTTTACCCTTTAAGAGAGATAAAATTAATTGTGCTTACAGGTGTGCTCCATTCTTATTGCAGGTATCCAGCAACGAGTACTTCAGCGTCAGTTTCGAGGTGGGTGACGATGCCGGGACTACCTTCGACCGGGAAGAGTTTCTGCCGGCGACGCGGGGAACTTACCTGGTGTGAGTGAAGCATTATCGTACTTCTAATACTTGGCGCGTCCGCGCTGTCGCCGAGGGTGATAAATTTCGCGCGTGTCGCGCTGCGAATGACAATGCGGCGATATTTATAGACGCGCGGCAATCGAATCGCAATACGCCCGTCCCGGGACCGATCATCCGCGCGCGGATAACCGCCGCATTACGTCATCGTCAGATTACGAAATCCTCCCCCGTCGCTGCGAGAGGACGCGAAAAATGCGCGCCGTCCGCGCTCGCGGCATCATTGTTCCGTTATCTCATGGCGGTCGATCCACGGGCGGATCAGTTTCAGAATACTCCCGATTCCCGACTCTCGACATCGACATCTTTCATCCCTCCGTTCGTCGTCGTCGTCGTCGTCGACGTCGCGAGATTAAAATTCGTCCCCAATGCAAAAAATTCCCCGTTCCTGCGCGATCAATAATGGTTCGTAATCATTACTTCTCCACTATTTCTCCATAAAACTTTCATGAGAATGTATTTTCAGGCGTTTCTGCTGAAACCATAGCATTATTCGTCAATTACACCGTGAATTTAAAATTTATTGCCATCATACGTGATATACGATTCTCATTGCAACGTAACGTTTTCTCTACGAGATGGAAAATATTTTCCGGAGTATGACTCTTCGAAATCACCCATTTCACGTGCATGTAACAGTGTTTTTTTTTTAATTTTGTATACTGTAGAAACATGCTCGGAATATACCGCGTAATGACGATCGTTAGGGAACATTCCATTAAGTCGAGCACCGTCATATATCCGACGTTGTTTAACGCCGACCGGAGATACGCCGATCAACCCGCGTTACATCCAATCTCCTTTAGATTCATTCACGAAAAAGGGAAGCGACTTCTCCTACCTTTTTCATCGACCGATCCGACGATCCATTAGAGAGAGAGAGAGAGAGAGAGAGAGAGAGAGAGAGAGAGAGGAGAAAAGGGAAGGCAAAGGGTACTATTCTATTTTTGAGATCGTCAGGAGGTCAGTCCTTATTTCCTACGGTCGTCCGCTCTACAGGGTGTACCGATTTATCACCGCGGCATCGACGCGGGAGAGCGGATTTGCAGACGGAAATAAATAAGCAAAGCCCCCGTCGCCGCGCGTTCGTCGATGGTGCGTTATAATAAAACCGCGCCGGACAGGGGAAATAAATCACGCCACGCACCGGAAGCGTCTCCGCCTCATACTCAAGAGCAAGGCTAATTTATCTTGATGGTTTATCCAACCGGAGCCCTCTCGTCCCCTGTTTGTTTTAATCAGTGCGGACATCGTCGTTTGTCCGCGTAGAGTTTCTTCGCGAACGAGAAAGAGGCGCGGTTATTAATGCGATCGAGAAAAGTTCCCCCCCCCCCCCAATAATGGAGGGGTGTTATTTTAATGTGTACTGCGCGCACACGCCGATTACGCCGTAATCCATCTCGCAGTTTTGCAAGCGCACTCCTCGAACTTCTCCGCGATTTTTCGAGAGCAATGAATTAATGGGCGAAATTTTCCGCGACGGAAAATTTCCCCGAGAGATGAACGAGAATGCACTTTAAAACGCCGCTGTTTCAGAAATGGCGCCCGCCCTCCGAACTTTTTGAAAAGCTCCGCTCATTTGAGCAACCATTTAGCATTTAGCGATCAAGTGGCTTCAATAGTCGGTTATTAGGAGAGGCGGTTATTAGGAAGAAGCGTATATTTATAGAAAAACTTTGGGAAACTCTAGACTGATAAGGAGCGCAGAAGTCTCCTTTCAGAAAACGTGACTCTCCAATTTCTTTTTAATCTCTCTCTCTTTCTCTCTCTCGGTTTATTATTCATCAGATTCGCTTGAACAATTCGAAACATTATCGCCGCTGTTTGTGCCTTTAATCAAGTTCGCCCGATTGCCGTGTTCTCGATTAATATATTCTAGCGTGACAAGTGAATTTCAAAGAATGAAGCGCTGTATCACGAGAAGAAAATACGAGAGTAACCTGTCGCTGCGGCGCGCGCGGAAGCGCCTTACGCTCTCAACCGGATTACTCTTAATTGCCAGGCATTGTTAGGCGGCGAGCCGAGAATTGCACAAAGCCCGCGCGCGCCCCGCCTTTGTCGTGTCCCCTCTGCGAAAAAAATGTTCACTCTACGAGCTCTGAGATCGCGACACACGGTTTGCATGAAAAGTACCGTTTTCCATCAACGCGAGATCTTTCTTTTCTCGAATCGCGCGAATCGTTCTTGCGTCTCTCGTAATGACCTCCCGGCTACGGCTTGCATTACAATTAAACGCGCGTTACCCGCGTCTCCCGCGAAAGCCCCGGAAGATGAATTCAATTCGCGCGATTGCAAAAAATTCCATTTGACATCCTTTCAATGCTCAATATGAATCCCGGAATGAAAAAAGGGGGAAAAAAATAGTACGCGCAAATCGGATAGTGATTCTCTTCTCGGTCAAGTATCTTCTTTATTTGTTCAGTCTCTCTCATTGCGAATTTACATTCTGATTCAATTTGAATCCCTCAAGCGCACAGCGTTAATTATTTATATACATCGAGTATATTAATTAATTGCTTGATGTATAAAAACATTGGCAAGCGACCGGTGTATTCGCGGGTCACGAAACACGTGTGGCGCTCTCCCACGCGCTTTCATTTTTTTCCTTCTCTTCTTCGCATTCGGAGTAGCTCGCGTTGGCAGTCAAACTGCTCGGAGAATGTATATTAATGACGAATATTGCTGCGTCACTTACTTTGAAATGGCATACCGCCATTTATATGATGAGCGCATATACATATACACATACACGTGTATACCCAACTGGGTGACTGTCGCATCAGCCAGTGATTTATAGCGATTTAATGCGGCCGGATATGTTCAATAAACATGAACGGGGCGCGAAAGGACAGTCCTGTTTGAGCGATATGTGCGGAAGGAGAAAATATCGGGGAATAAAAGGGAAAAGCGACTCTGTGCATTGTGAAGATTATATTCTTCGCACAGGAATTAAAGCTTGATGGATATTCTGTAATAATATATGTAAAGCGTGTTCGAAACTATTATCGATAGCGGTTACGTTCGATTCAATAAACGTCGTTACTTTTCAATGAAGAGTCCAAAAGTCAACATTAATATTATTTTGGCGAAATTATATATTGCAAATCTATGATTTTATCTATGATTTTATATCATGATTACTTAATGTTTCCGTTTTATCAAAATTATCATTATTACTATTATTTCTATCAATTGTGTTTTTGAAAAATCTTTAACTGATTTTTTAACTTTACTGAGAGAAAAATATAGTTACTTTTGGTCTCAATCATAATTTTATAATATTTCTAACACAAAATATGATTAACTTAACTATATGCACCATTATGTTAACCATAATTATCGTTAGAAATATAATAAAATTGTGGTTGAGGCCAAAAGTAACTATATCTTTCTCTCAGTATTTTTACATCTAAAAAATAGCAAGTTATATTGATATCAATTAAGCCTTATGTGACTTGAACTTGGAGAAAATTCGTAAACTTTATTTATCCACAATTGACGTCATGAAATTCGATGTTTAATGAGTATTGCATTTTATTTAAAAAAAAAGTACTCGATTTTAAAAGGTGGAACGCATGCAAGTTTAAAAAACGATATTCGCGAGTACAAGTACCACTTTATTCGGCTAAAACGAAACCCGGCAAAGCCTATAAAACGTAAAATAAAAAAAATTACGCCAGATGGAAACCGGACTGTCAAACGTGATGACGATTCGACCTTTAAGTACTTTGAACGAGCCACGTGCACCGCTTTCGATTTCACGTTGCATCATCGGTCGCCATTTGCATCGAATTGCAATTTGTTTCGAATTTTTAATTCCGGGAATTTTTAGCTCAAACCCTGCTGCGACCGCGATGTTATCAAACTTTTTTATTTGATATCTTGCCGCTTGATGAAATCCATAACTTAAGCGATCTCCGAGTAAGAGAAATTTAATGCTTGAAATAAATATACAATATACATACACAGGCTGTATGAAATACATTCATTTAGGAAAATCAGACAAATTATTGCGATGAGAATAATGTCTACGAAGTTGCGCTTTCAAAACGTGCAAGAATGAAGCTTTTGTTTTGATACATATTACATTAGTTAGCATTTAAGAACGAAGGAAACGGTGTAAAAAGGAATAATTGGGGGGTTGTGGATGAATAATTAATTTCATATACAATATATATATATATATATATATATATATATATATATGTATATATTCCTCATCTCCAGATCTTGCCGACAGAATTTCGGCTCTGTCATTGCCATCTCTCTCTGTCATTGTCATCTCTCTACATCGTTATGCCTTCTTCGAGGAAAGATCCTTTGTTTCATCTTACGCCATTATTTCATTAAACATATCTCTTCCTGCTTTTGGAATAGACCGCTGGAAAACCCGAATGATATCCAAGAAACGAGAGACTTTAGGTTACTAAAGAAAGAGCGACAAATAACAAAATTACATCACGTCTTTCTTCAATTATTAATAAATTACATTGCGAAATATATCTTTTCATTAATATACAGAATGTTCACGATATTTGATGTCAGTTTACCAGTCATGTACCTTTATGTCAGTATTTATCATATCAATCGTAATCGTTAAATTCGTTTCGTTAAAGTCAAATAATTTATTAAAAACAATTTAGGTGCGATAAATTCTAGAAATAAATCCCGCTCTCGTGAACTTTCAGCTCGCGATGATTTGCAACTTTATTTAGCTTGCTATCGCACGTAAAAAAATAATTAATGTAAGTCAAATCCAGTTACATCAATAGCTTGCGGAAACTTGTTTTGATCTTTTCACATCGTTACACACATCGATTAAATAATTTTTCTGTTTATTTCGCAAATTAACATATTTACGGACCTTGTAAAAAGAGTGAAATTTTGTGCGATTTATACCGTCACGAAGGAGCACGTGGCAATAATTTCGCATAATTTGGCAAAGTTCTCGTGATCGCAGGATGAATGGAAAACAAGGATGACAAGTTTTATCTCTCGAGACAAAGGTTCGCGTAATAATTTCTGATTCTTCCACTTAGCAACAACTTGGTCGCCTTCTCTGGTTACCTAGTTCTGTCCGTGGAAAGCCATTGCCGTACAATATTATGAATGCGTGTCGCGTTAAACCAGAATTTGCTACTTTTACGACTTGTCAGGACGAGTTCTTGGTATCTCTTCAGAATGTATATTACGTTTAAAATATTAAACTATCTCGCGAAAAATAGACGTTTTATGGTAGTTTGTTTTTTTATAGCGACGTGTCTTCGTGAAATTGATACTTCACTTAATATACGCGAAAGCACGGAATTTGAGAAATACTATAAACACGAAAGTCGGATCGAGTATTTGGTTGAAACAGGTTGACCAGGAACTCTCGATTATCGAAACGGACGCGCAATACGAAAAGTTAAAAGTAATTTAACCGTCGACTAAGTACTTCGAAACTAGCGGCAGAGTTATTTCAAGAAACTGGGATGGAGAAATAGATATATAATTATATGCAGGAGATATTTTTTAAAAAGGAAGCTGTTCGTTAATGCAACAAATAGAAATAAAGAATGAAATTTATTAAACGGTATTCTAAGACGATGGGATGATGAAAATAATTTTTCTTCGCAAAGAAAAACAAATTTAATATCCTTTGCAGCTAAATTTATTTTTGGAAAACAATATTACATATTTATTATATCGTTTCGCTCGTAGTTGAAGTACTTTTAAAAAATATGAGAATTTATTCTTTGTGGATTTTGCGCGAGGTCTTTTTAAAGAAGATTTCTTTAATCGTCGTAATCCGCCTGAAATTAAATTATCTGTATTTTTATTCTCAAAAGTTCAGGGATTATGCGGACGGACAGATTGTAGCGGGAAGTAAAATTCGCATTACTCGACGAGAATTGAAATTCGTATTTCCTCGACGAGAGCTTCGCAGTATCGCGGTCGCTTATAAATTATCTTACAATCGCTGCGGTAATCGCGGTGTCGGTTTAAATGGAGAGCTAATTTTTCAAAAAGGGTCCATGCAATTTTCTACTTTTAATTAATTCACCGATATAACGCGTGCGTTAGTCTTTTTTATATCATGTCTGTGACACAAGAATCGATTAGCGATGTATCTGGATGGCATTAAAGCTCGACGCTTCGTTATAGAAATATCGCCAAGTATTTCCGTTGAATCATCGATAAATAATATAAAGGTACTTTTACATGTTTTGTTTAAATTGCTGTGTTAACTTTTGTGTTACAGGGATGTGCTCAGTCTAGCCTGCGAGCGCCGTGGCGTCGATTTATCGCGTGTCGAAGTCCTGGACAGTTCCTCGACACCGTTATCTCTGCTGACGACGGACGCCTCTACCCTCGGTGGAAAACATCTACGAGTAATCGGTGAGATTATATTATTTCATATGTATTCGAATTTAAGCAGATTTTATCTAAAATTTGAATATCAGATAGTACTAGATTGATTCCTCGATTTTTATTTTCTTCGAATTTTATTGCCATCGAATTTTTTCCATCTGGTAATGATTAGATTTAACCGATAAATTTTGCATCCGTAATTATTTCGTATTAATGTAAAGCCTCACAATGATCTTATGTCATATTTTCGAAAATAGTAGAATCTAATTACGTCTGAGCTTTGCGAGGGAAAAAAATGACCAGAAATTAGCGACGTTCTCATATATCAAATAGCGCTAGGTATCGAATAGCGAACGATAATTATCGCGTCTGGATTGTTTGACATCAATTTTCGCACGTTCCTTCGAAAGACACACCGCTCGATACTTGATTTCGACTATTATAATCAATTAATTATTAATGGTGCATCGGAACGCTCCGACTCATTTGCGGCTAGCGCGAGTATCGAGCACAATTAATTATTCTACGCCGAACGAGATGGTCTGGCTAATTCCCGAGGTTGATTAATCTACAACCACATAGACACAGCCCGGTTGAAGTTGAGTGACATAAATCGCGAGTGGATCATACGCGTCGAAGAAAAGCTACGTTTTCGACCGAGAGAATATAGACAGCTGTCGTAAATTGTCGAAGTCTGTGTCAAATAATAGAGTCAATGATATTTATATCTCACGTAACGGATTTTTAAATTTAACTTTCTCGAAGATGTCTTTTCGCTGGTGATATTTTCAAAAAGTACTTAGCTTCCCTCCCTCATGACTCCGGATTTCTTTTCACTGCGCCTTTATTTAATTCGATTCTTTTTAGAATTGTCGAAGAATGCACTTTCTAGAATATTTTCTGCGACATGTTAAAACTCTAATAAATCTTCACACTCTCATACATTTTTTAATGTTGGAAAATACAGCGTTACATTATTCGGTTTACTTAATTACGTTATATCGGCTCAAGCACAAAGTTAATCGATTAAGCGCGAAATAATTCATCGTCTCTAAATTTGTTAAAGCATCAGGGATCATTCCCTGACCATTCCCTCGCTTACCCTGATTAATTTAATTGTCTTCCGGCGACTTGAGGCAACGAAGATATCCGGCGATGACAGGCGAGGGTTTCAAAGAATCGTTAATAGATAATGAAGAACGGACGAGTAATTAAATTCGCCTGCTTTCCAGTTCGGTCAGACGGATAATGAAAGCTCAGGAGAGAGAGGGGTGGAAGGGTGACTGACTGATAAAATTCTTTTCTTCTCCTTTTCTGACAAATAATTACAACAACTTCAAACAAATTCTTAATTGCACGTTATGTCATTGCGATTTTGATTGAAAATGTCATAAACAAGTGCTCTCTATTCGATAAAATGTTAACTGTATTACAGTTACTTTTGTTACAATTTAATTGCCATCTTTATTAGTATTTGGTTCTTTTGTAACAGAGTTAGCTTATCTCTTAATCCTTTCGCGTACTATTGCACGTAGATGCAGCTGCTCCGTAAAAAGAAAAAGGGGAAAAAGAGACGAAGCGGCTGCGTTACGCTGGGAATTTAAACACATTTGTATCCGTTCGAGCATTATAGTGTGAATAAACCGCGAGCATAGAACCGGGCTGCTTCATGTCGGCTTCGTGCTTCTGCCCTCATCCTTCTACGTCTGTAGAATATTTGAAGCGCAACACAACTATATGTATATGTGTGTGTGTGTGCAATAATGCAATCTTAATGCAATAATTTATCGAGGCGATAAATTTCGTTGTTATATTTTTCGAGTGAATCAGGATTTTCACGCGAAGAAAGGGAGAGAAAAGAGTGAAAGGGAGAGAGAGCAACAAAATATGCTTGCAGGCGAGCTGTATAATCCTATCGAGGCGAAAAAAAGGCGAGAAAGGTGGAACGGCAATAGAAGGGCTAAACGCGACTCGACGCTCTTACGGAAAATTTTCTCAGTTACTTAACGCCGCTATTTCGTTTCCATCGTGATTTCCCCGGTGAATTTGACCCTGAGAGAGACGCGCGCGCGCACTGGGGGAGATCGCAGATTCCCGAAGTGATTTCGAGAGAGCGAGCGCGAATCGTGCACCCGATGAAAGCCTCCACATGGAATGGATACGAATAACGTGCACAATACCTCCCGCTGAAATACCATCGTACTCGCTGCCGTTTGTAAGCCGCATGGGAATTTAAAACCGCCGGTGTTCATATCTTTAACAAGCATCTCAAAGACTTAACATTGCAACTGAAATAATCTCAGAAGTGTAAAAAATTCTGGGCATATACGTTATTATAAAATATTATTAAATTATTAAAAATATTATTAATTATTATTTTTAATTATTAAAAATATTATTAATTATTATTTTTACATGATTAAAATATTAATTATTAAATTACTACATTATTACATCATTTATATTACATCACATTCTTCGCAGGGTGCTTTAAAGAAAAAATTGGCTTTTAGGGCATGTTATTAAAATAGCACTTATTAAAATAAAAAGCTAAAGTTTTAATAAATTTGTTTAATTAACTTTTATTGAAAGTGATGCTTGCGATACGATTCATTGGATCCATTATGAGTGTATTGTAGAAATTAACTTATTGTTAGTTCTACTCCATTAACTTATTGTTAGTTCTACTAAAGGCATGCTTACTTAGATAAACAAAGGTTATTGGAAATGTATGTAGCGGAAAATCTATCAGTACTTCGACGTATATATGTATAAATATTGAACTGAACAATTTCGGAAATTTCTACTCTAGTAGTTATTAAACAATACATCATATGTTTGCTCTGAGCAAGTGATTCATATTTAATTGATACATGTAGTTCTGCGCTACATATAAATTATTAAAATGAAGAGAAATCACGTAGAACGTTTATTGTAGAAGTAATATGTAAAATTTAAATCTTATTAAGATATATTGATTTTAAAAATCATGTTGATTAAAAAATCCTTATTGTTTTCCTTATCAACGTGCTATATGCCTGAAGAGTTTGCAATTCTTTTTTTGAAACATATACATATAATGATAATTTCTTTAAGAATAACTTTCGGAAATAACAGCATAAAACTCGATATTCTGCAGTGAATATTCATGCGCGACAAGAATCAGTTTTTTGGACCGAAATATATATACGCTTGCATATCAATGCAAGCGAGCGTAATTCCAGCGCGACGACCGTGTCGGAAAAATGTTCAATTTCCTCGACGTCAAGCTCGGGTAGAACGTAATCAGGATACGTTCACCCGCGATCGACAGATCGCCAATAATATTCTTTACAGCTGAAAGTAGCCGGGTTTCTTTTGTAACCGTGCGCCAGGACGATCGACGATGGTAAAAAGTATGCGATATTATTCAAGAGCGAGGAGCGAGCCACGCGTCGTCGAGTGACGCAAAATTAATGAGCTGGAAAAGGAGAAATACGTTTCCCTTGAAAAAAAAAAAGAAAGTATATTCACGAAAATAGCAGACACGTGAAATTGTCACGGAAGGCATAGCAACGAGTTGCTGCTGTATTATTTATCGCTATCATTCTCCGAAATGTGTTTAAAAAATGTCGAGGGAGAACACGGTAAATTTACATAAACTTATATAAATTTATACTCAGAATATAAATATACATTATCTAAGCAATTTCTTTCGATGTTTATAATATATTTAATAACGTAGATCTTAAGTGAACGATATATTCTTCGGCCTCTACGATCGGCAGTAGTAACTGGCAGTAATAGTCAGACATTACTAGACGTTATTTATTGCCTCTCCTGGATATAAAATCCATTTTAGAAGATTTATAATTTGCGTCAGGTCTTAGGAAATTTTATTATAATTTTATATGTTGTATTTAGTATATTTTGACATACATACATATTTGTGTTTTTTTAATTTCTTAAATTCCTCAAATAATAATTAGAATTCTATCCCAAATATGAATTATAGAATCGATGAATTATAGATATGAATTATATAAATGAATTATTTAAAGCGAATTGAATAATTTAAAATTAAACCATAATGATGATACAATATTTCAATTATCATAATTAATGTCGCGAAAAGACAGCGATGAAGCAAAAATATACAAAAATGTAAAAAAATATGACATTATCTGCAATGAGTTTATTACTCCGGAAAGAATTAGCGAGATATGGTAATCCCAAGTCAGAAATAGGACTTATTATTTTTCTCCTTGGTCAGAAAATGAAACGCCACGAGGAAGACTCGTTTATGTGAGAACGAAATTTATATCGGAATTGCGGTAATAAACGTGGCAATAGGTAATGAATTTAATTTTGCGGTGTTTTTTTGTTTTTTTTTTCCAATCGTCCGGTCCAAGTAAGGAGTTGCGCGACGCGACAAAATTAAATCGGAACCAACTACGGGAAGTAGTTGCGCGTGTCCAAGGAACTGTAACAGCCGGTCGCCAGTCGGGACCCAGATGTCCATGCGACGAGCGACCTGATAGCAATATAGAGACGATGCACAACTCTGGGTGATTAAAATTCGAAACTAACTAAATCCGTAACAAGGCGATTGCAAACGTTACATGTAACAGACCGCAATTAAAGTGCTGTATGTATATTACAGGATGCGAACGCGTGAGTTATATTCTAAAATTGCTTGCCACAACGGAACTAAATTTCCCGAGCTTCCAGCTTACGATTTCATTTATAATAATCTATTCGTATGAGAATAAACATACAAAGGGCACGGTTAGAAGATTAATGATTCTACGTGACAAAATAACTCGGATTTGAAGCTTCTAAATAAGGAATAAGCTTCAGAAATGTCATCAGAGTTTCTTAAATAATTTATCTATTTTTAAATAATTGTACATCATCTTTACACACTTTTATTTTTATTATGAGGCGATAATGAGATTTTAATATGGACAATGGACGAGTGTAAGTGATTCAGTTATTCTCGGATAATGGTGGAGTTAATGCTGACAGCGAGCCTTGTAATGCGTTTGATCCTTTGATCCTTTTGCGCGCGGAAAAGGCAAAGTTCTGACGAGAACTATCGCCGTGGAAAAGCTCTCAAAATACAGAATTGGGCCGCCCCATACGCCGACACATACAGTTTAAACGTTTCCTCTAATTTTTTTACGCATTATAGTAATGTTATGCGCGATAATAACAAAGCCGGTCGATCCGCGAAGAATTTGCAGTTTAACAGTCTCATGCGCCTTGCGAGCCTTTAAGTATAGAACGATTTTATTCAATACATGCTGAAAATAACATTTACAGAGTCCAACAAAAGAGAATGACGTCTTCTTGCGTGTTTTATAATCGCGACATATTTATAAAATGATCTCGCTAAATTAAAATTTTCTTTTATCATGAAATTATAAAATGTACTACTGCATTATAAATTTTCAATAACAATTTACGACTAGGAATTATTATTCGAAGTTACTTTACTAGAAACTATTAGAAAATAATTATTACCGTCTGATTGAAAATATTAAATACGTACAGAAATTCGTAATAACCGCAATTCTCGCTTTCTTTCTCATTTCAGTTAAGGACGAAAGATTGAATTCTCGAACATCCAGCCAAAGAGGAAATCAGAACGTGCTGTTACGGAAAGCTAGTGGGGTAAGTAACTCACACTTTTGTTCAAACAATATTTTAAATTGAATTTTACATCAAAATTAAATTAAATAGAACGACACAAAATAAATTTTTAATTAATTGAACTTTGTCGCGATGGAATCTCTTAAGATTAAAGAATTCAAGTAGCAAGGTGTCTCCGTGGATTTCGCGATATTAACATAAAAAGACGATGTTATGTATATCAAAATGTTTCGCAAAAAGAATCGACGTGTATCAGCCTCGACGTATCATCATTCAAGTGCGAACACCTTTATGTCCCGCTTTCTTTCGGCGGCCCTCTCGCGAGCGTTTTAGCATTTCGCGAACAATAATGCTTGTAGTCCTTTCGCAAGCCTTGACCTGTTAGCAGGGGAGCTACAATACAGCCGGGCTGACAAAGACAAATCGCAAAGCGATTCGCCGGGCGTAAACAAAGCCACGTTGAGCGTCGGGGCGCGAAGGTGCATCATCGGTTTAGCGCTGTCGATACCGTGAACGAGACTTTTCCGCAGGAAATTTTCTGGAGAGATGTAAATTTTTACGAAAATATATCAAACTCACAGAATACAAATATACGAAATAAATAAACGAAGAATATAAATTATAATTTAAATTATTTATATTATCCACATTTAAAAGAAATGATATTTAAAAGAAGTGCAAAGACACGCACGTTTTCCCCTATTTATATATATGCTATACAGTATAGGTTTCTATAAAGTTTTCGATTAAATTTTCCGGTGCAGCACATTCGATATTGTTCTAGCATAACTGCCCCCGTCCGATTCCTGGCATCGCGGTTGCCATTGTCTTCGCCGAACGCTCCACTATTGTCCGAGCGACAATTACGCGAGCGTTCCAGCTTGATTCACGCAACGTGACATAGCTATGCCTCATCCGTGCCGGATTCTGCTGGATTAATACGCTCGGTCAGCAACGTAATCTGTCGCGTGCTCGTGCCGGTTTAACGTGACACGATTCAAGCACAAATAAAACCGACGAATTTCAGTTCAGGCTCCCAAGGGCCAAAGACGGGGTGCCGGCTGTCGGGCATCAGTAGAATAAGCGTACGTTTGATCCGACACACCTCCGATCGTCCGTTTCTCGACGGATTTTCCGCCATGTACGAATTTAGATTTTATCGCAATTGTGAATCTCGTAAAATTAAATCACAAAACCGCGTGTGTCTGTGTGTGTGTGTATATATGTATGTGTGTAATTAAATAAATTTTAATTAAATTTAATTCTACAGAATCCTTTTAGAATAGTGAAACAAAAGAGCGATTTTCCGAAACACTTTAAGCGTTGATTTTATTTAACGCTCGTTCACATTCAAAAATTTTAGTCTCTTTCGCAATTTACGACGTCGATCGGTTTACAGATCGCCGTTGTATTTTCGACGTGACGAACGACGCACACATTAAAGACACGATAAACTGCAATAAAGATCCGTTATCGCCGTTATTACGGTGCACCCTCGTAGGTAGATGAAATCTGCCCGCGTTTCGCGTCACGTGAAACGAGCAGGCGAAGCGTCGATTACACTACATTAACGCATACGCATCTCGTACGTGTCGCATTTACGCCGGGGAGAGAGATTTTTATTGTCGTGTAGTGAATTAAATGTTCGCAATGATATCTCGCTTATCTTTGCATTATTATAATATGATGAAAATTATTTACATTGCTCGTTCAACATTTAAAAGTAAAAAAAAAGCAATGTGAAAGTACCAGTTGCTCTGTGATCACTCTTTATTAAGAAAAAAAAATATATTTAATCTTTAAACTGAATGATAAAATCGACGTAATAAATTGAATAATTATTTTATTAATAACACGGAAGCTTTTTGCCAGGAGGAAAAGAGAATTAAGTGAATAAGATGCTAAGTGTAAAATTGATTGGCGCGTCGCGCCGAGAAGTAACGCGCGAGGCAGAATATTTCGCATTTCCTCGCGTGTAACGCATGTAATGCATGCAAGCGTAACGAGAACGATTTGTCGCGACGCTGGCGGTGACGGTGCATGGCGAAGGGATAACGTTAATAAAATGCCGGGAAGGGTTCTCTTAACGGGTCGCGCCCGATGTTGGGCGCGATACATTATTCATGGCGGGTACCAACACATCACACACTCGATAGCGGATTACACAGCGCGATAACTCAACGAGCAATTTCTAGAATGTTGCCTTCGCTCTGAGGTGCCTTCAGCTTGACGTACGACCGCGGTATAATCACTTGACGAAGCGAACAAGTTTCCGCCGAAGGTCTTAATAATTTGCCCTGATAATTCCATGGGTAGAACCGCAAATGTTTGGCAAAGCGGTATTCGGTACACTGATAAAAATTCTAGTTAAAGATGGTCGAATCAGAAAATCTTGTAGGATTAATCAAATATTTTTGTTATTATAATAAAAATTCTAGTTATTATAAGTTATAAAATATTGAGTTCTATTTATAATAACCAGAATTTCTGTTATAATAACCAGACTATTTGATCAATCCTACAAGATTTTCTGATTCGACTGTCTTTAACCAGAATTTTTTTTCAGTGTATATTAAGTCAAATATGAAAACGTAAACGTTGTAAAAAGGAAATGAATTTTCCTTGATGCATTTTTTTTCGTACCGTATCCGAATTCGATTCGAAGTTTCAATTAAAAATGAATTTTTTGTTCTCCGATAGAATTACCGAAGCGGTCGAAGCGGTCGTTTCTTCAGCGTCTCCACCGAGGACACGAATGTCGACTCCGAGGTTGGTGCCGGCACAACGCTCTCCTCCGGTCGGAGTTCCGCTGGGACTACAGGGCTCAAGGCCAGTAAGCAGCGATGGAGCGGGTTCTTCACCAACACCAAGGGTATCAAGATGGACCTGTTAACCGCGCAATTGGACGAGTACAACAAGCACGGTGTGCCAAAATTGGCGAACGTTCACTTGCAGACGTGCGACGTGACGATCAGCGAGGAAGGTACGAGTTTTCAGTTCTGTCCTTTTCCTCTTGTTCCTTCTTCTACCGTCTCTTGAAACGAAAGACTCGGAATCCCGGGGATTCCCGATGATCCGAGATCGAATTAACGCAGGCACGTTCCTCCTTAGAAAAACACCCTTATCTCGAGGATGAATGTTTAAATTCTCCTTTTCTGCTCCAACTCGTTACATGCAAACGGAATCGGCAAAGTTTGAGGATCTCTTTAACAATCGCTCTTGGAGCAGTCGCGTTATTTCTTGCTTCTTGCTCCTCTCGTTTCTCGAAGAGACGTTCTTATGTGCGAAAATATTTGAGTTGAAACGAGATTAATTCTGAGGTGGCCCCGTACAGTGGCCGATAATTTTATAATTTAAATTACTAATAGCGCTGCGCTTACAGAATGGAAAATTGCGATGGCGACGCGTTCTTATCTTAAACAAAATAGCTCGGTACGTGATTTTCCGCGGAAAAGTGCGATTTAAAAGGACTTTTTTTTTTCATTTGTTTTCCTATCGTCTTCAGGAAAATCTTTTTTCACATCATCTCTGAAGAATGAAATACGTAGTTTGCCGCAATCACGAGCATTGCTGCAACGTAAATGTTATCGTGACACCCTTTCAGCTCTTTACAATTTAGAGGGTGACTGGCGTGACATCGTCGAGAATTCACAGGCGCTCTCGGAGAAACAATCGCAGCAGCAAACCGCACTCTGGGAATTGGCTGAGACCGAAGTGGCCTACATTAAGACGTTAAAGGTTGTGACTGATGTAAGTAAAGTGACGACTTTCTACGTTTTTCTCGAAAGACCAAATTTATCAGACTTGGTTAATCTGATCAAGCTGATAAAATTGCTCAAGCAAATATCTTGAAACTATAACTAAATCTCGAGAACGAGATATCATCGGCAGATTAGAATCTTCCATCTTTTTTCTCTAAGAATGATGATCGTCATCTCTGATATCGCAGCTCTTCATGGCATGCCTCTGCAGCCTGCAGGCCTCGAGCATCCTGATCGAGGTCGATAGACTGAAGCTCTTCAGCAATATACCCGACATCTATTCTGCGAATCGCTACTTCTGGACCGAGTATCTTCTCACAATGGTGAACGCGTCGAGATCGAGCGGTCAGCCGCTCGATCCCGGTCATCTTCTGCTGGGTTTTGAAACTTTCGAGCAAACGTTCGCGCCTTACACGAGATATTGCGCCGAGCAGAGCAAGTGTCAGCAGTATTGCAAGGATCGACTGAACGATAATCAGCTTTTCACGGCGTATTTGGTGGTATGTACACGCTATTAATCGCTCTTGCTTGCTTCCGTTTACTCGGTTTCGCGGAGTCAGCTGTTGATCTCATTACCGACCTCGGTTAATTCATTCCGGAATTAGCTATCGTACAGCTAGCGATTTTAGCCATTACATATACAAGTGGCTAAGCGCGTTGAGGGAATTTTCTCTAAAGCGACAAGAAATGAACAATTTCTGCGGATTTTTTTAAATGAAAAGATCTCTGTAACGAAAATTCTTTAAAATTTTATTAATTAATATGTGAGAAGATACTAGCTTCTTAATATTTTTGATGAGCTATTGTTTTTTATAAGAAACATAAAAAATGTTAAATAGAAAAAATGATTTTAAAAATGCAAAGTAAATTGGGAACTAAGAACAGCGATTTTTCGTCATTACAGTGGTGCGAGACGCAAAAGGACTGCAACCGACTGAAACTTATGGATATACTAGTGATGCCGATGCAGAGGCTTACCAGGTATTCGCTCCTGCTCAAAGCCGTTTACAAGAACACCGAGAGCGAGGATCAACGCGCGGAATTAATACATATGGTAAAATTTATACTTTACTTTTCACAATTTCTGCTGCAATGCACGAGAAGAAGTGAAAGAGGCGAAGAGAGGCGGATTTATGATGCGCTCAGCTTCCCTGTAAATGAAGGCTAAAGTGCATCACGTAAATTATGAGCTTGGTTCGCTCAATATTCTTGGTTGCTTGAATATTCTTCGTAAATAGAAATTACGAGAGAGAGAGGGAGAGAACGCTCGAAAGGAGAAGCGCAAAGACGGTTGTTTACGTTTGATCGGATTCATTTTCCAGATCAAGTCCGTGGACGATTTCGTGGCATCCGTGAATGCGGCTTTGAGAAGGAACGAGGAAGCTGCTCAACTGGACCATGCAGCCTCGCGTCTGGAGTGTTACGACGTCGTGGAAACCAAAGGGCTCGACGAGGAAGTGGAGAAATTGATAAGGTTGTACAGCAATCTTGATATTACTACAGCGCCGATGCCCGGCTGTCCAAAGGATAGCTTGAGGACGCTTCTTCGAGAGGGAGACTTAAAGTTAAGAGACGCCTCGACCAACAAGGTAGGTCAATAATGGATTGTTAACTTATTTAGTCGATCGGAAATTGCTTTTATATCGTACATGCAGGAAATGCACAGTCATGGGAAAAAATGCGTGATTTTCGATAATACTCTTTGAAAATAAAAATAATTTTGCTGCAATTTATTTATTTTACGAAACAGCATTCCTATAAATTTTGTCGATTCTTCATTTCTGTTAGAAACTTAAAAAGCGAAAGTTTGTGAAGTTGACATGAAAATACGATTTTTTTATGATTTTGATGTGGCATTTGATTGTTCTCAATTTACCCATAATTGTCCAAAAATAATCGTTTTTTGTCTATCTTGTAAAAATTAAAATTAAAAAAGTTTTTATCGTTCACACTCCTAAATTTGTTTTTTTTCTTTAATTTTATATGAATTCCGATTGCTCATCATTTGTCTGCATTTATCCATAAATAATTATTTTTTATTCACTTTACAAAAAAGTTTAAAGTAAGAAAGTTTCATTATCAGCGCTTCTAAGTGTAAACTTTATAAAAATTCGCATTTGCCAGTTTTAAGGATCTAAAAAGCGAGCAAAGAATCAGATCGTTTAACTAAGAAAGACGGTTTGTAGAGCGCTAGATACGGTTCGTTAATTATCCCTTTTTAGATGGAGGTGCACGTACTATTGTTGACCGACATGCTGCTGATCTGCAAACCGTCGACGAAAAAAATGTTGAAGATCATTAGGCAGCCGTACGTGGTTGACCGCATACGGATACACGAGGTCAAGGAGCCGTCTAGTCTGGGACTGGTTTATCTTAACGAGTACGGAACAGTCTCGGCTGCTTTAATCCTTAGCGCTGGTGACCCGAAACTAGCTAAGGTAACTCGACAAACAGCCACCGCGAATTACAGCGAGTTTCGCAGGACGACTGATTCGTTATCCCGATTTAGATTCCGTTTCGTACTTGGTATCTTCGCCAACGACTAGCTTTCACCAGTCGGTTAATTAATGGTAATAGCTAAATCCGTTCTCCACTTCTCTCCAGTTCATACACGCAATGTCACAGGATCAATTAAGTTACAGTGGAGTGTAGTTTAATTGATAAAAGTGATATAATTGTCGTCGGTGGAACCTAACGGACCTTAATTTGATAAAAGATTCTTAAGAAAATCTTCACTCTTAATCGGTTTTTTTTTCAGTCGTGGATGGAATCCTTGAAACAAGCCCAGCAACATTTTACATCGATGAAAGTCCCGTCGCTCGGTGAGCCCGTGATGAATCTGGCGTCAGTCAGCAGGCAACCGAGCACATTGGGCGACGGCGATTTCGAGGTGGAGGAATATGACAATACCTTCCCAAGAACTCCGCGCGGTAGTAGCAGAGCCTCACACGTCAGCAGTCTTGCTCACAGTCACAGGTTCGTCAGCAAGAAAAAATATATACATTATATATTTTCGATTTAAATACATACATATATGTATTTAAATTGAATATAATTTATATTAGTGACTTCATTTCTAGTGGTAGTATGGAGATGGAAGGTGCATCTCCAGGCAGCAGCAGTTTTCTACCGAGTTACAACGCCAGCAGGAACGTCAGCGTGGAAACGAACGAGCTGCCGCGAGCGTCGAGCTCACTGTCGTCGGAGGAAGGCGGCGAGTCCACCTCCGGGCACAATCACCGAACTGTGCATGTGAGGTGAGAGCGATCAATTTCACGATCTCGCGTAATCAATGAGAATGTTAACGTCCCTATTAAAACTAATCCGTAAATCCACCAGGCGCTCGTTGATGAGTAAATCACCGACGCCGAATACGCTGAGCGTTCAGGTGCCGTATTCGAGTCTGGGTCAATCGTTGCCTAATCTGACGCTGGCCACCTCACCGCAGACTTCTACCGTGTCACCGACGCCGCCGAACTCGCTGCTGATCGTGCCGCAGATGACCAAGAGCAAGGACACTCTGCTCTCGCCTGGACATCGAGGTAGCAATTACCGACGCGGATCTCTTCTATGTTTGTCGCGTTTTTCCGAGGCCGAGGTCTTTTCAATGAGGGCCCTCTCTCACGCGACGTAGTCACGCACATAGATGCACGCAGATTAGATCATAACGTGTAAATTACTATCACAAGTACGGATCGCCGAGCGCTCGTCTATTTTTAAATCCATTTTAATGCCGTTTGCTTATTAGAGATAGCAGAATTGTCCACCCAGGGCGCAGGCACGAGAGAAACATCAAGGTTGTAACATAGCTTAGTATAAATTTTATTGAACGTAAAATATATTGACACACATGATAGCTTGATAGAGCTAAATGCAAATCATGCTCGAGAACTTCAAATAAACATTAATTAAAATCTGCATTTTATTTTTTTGGGGAGTAAAAGCATGACAGGATCTCCTCCGAATTTTATTCCTAGTATCCGTTCTATCAATTCGAGCTTAATTCATTTCATTCATGGAATTCACGAAATATTTACTCGTAAACAAGTTAGACACGATATTTGTTAAGCGGATATTCACGTATTGATGATATGCCAACAGGTATATCTTATCCACCACCGTCACCGCCACGAGGTGCTCTCAGACGAGGATTCGCGCTACCCCAATCTCGGAATCCACCTTTAATAAAGACGAGACATGTGAATGCGTCTCTGACGCAGCCGGCGCAGGTAGCTATGGGCAATTCCGACACCGAAGTTATCGAGGAGAGACGGAGAAGGCTAGATCCTTCGCAGAGAGTACCATCGACGAGCAGTATCGTCGAAGAAAAGGTACAATAATTTTATTTATTAATTTTTCTTTGTCAATTAAAATTTTTAATATAATCGAGACTTCCTAGGACATTTTTGTAAAATAATTTGACGTTATTTGTTAATTTCATATATAATCTATGTTATTAAAGAAACTTTTCTATCGTTGTTTGAAATTCCATATAAAATGTGCCTATCAAATAAGCAATAACATAAAATCTATCGTTCATCAATCTAACAATAAGATCAATGTAAGTTCATGAATCGGTGTTTTATTTTTAAATTAAAAACCATTACCAGATCATTATAAGAATGTGAGTTCTTATAAGAATTAAATATAGATTTAACGAATAAGAGATTTATTTAAAAACCATGATTATCCATCAAAACGCAGACAATAGAGAAATGTCAAATATATTGATTTCAGATTTTTCATTGTGTTTGAATTTGATTCTTTTTTTTTTTTTAACGTTTGTCAATAATGGATCGCTATTGTTATTCGCAGAAATGACCTGCGAATTGACCTGAAAGAAGAACTTCCCGAACATTTGGTATGGACCACACTGTCGACATGGATGTACGTGATATGTAAAGGCTCGACATGATATGTAATGCTCGACGTGAAATGTAATGCCCGACGTGGATGTACGTGAAATGTAATGCTCAACGAGATGCATTCTTCTCTCTATGTGTGTGAGTGCTGCACACGCTTTCACACAGGAAAATTCGAGGAGCATTGATCTTCGAGGATTGATTATCTCGCACTCTTTGGAATCCTACAAAGCGAGTCAAACAATACATTACAATCGGTAAGACGTCATCGATACGTCGTGCCATAAAACGACACCGATAATGTCTACCGTTTGTTTCTGCATTTTCAGATTGGGGCCATTCGAAATCAACGTGTGAAGTTTGTACCACGACCGTATCGCTACTTTTATCTCGTTATCTCCTTGTAACTCGTAGATGTCTCTTTGTAATAATTAAACTAAGTCCGAGCTGCCTACGATTAATATCGCAATATGGCATGGCATTGGACGGCCACATGCAATATTAAGCGCAGATTTCGACTTGGATTTTTAAGCGACGAAACAGAAAGGCCTACTTAGAGTAATTACATTAAGATTACTTAGTAGAATGTAGGGCCGCAGCTAGCGTAAAAGACGCCTTTGCAAAGGAATTCATTTAGGCGCCTTATGATAGAACAAAAGTGATTGAAGAATCGAAGAATTGAAAATTGATTTCGAAAACCAGAAATGTGCAAGAATACAAGTTGGCGTCTTTCTTTCCTTTTTCCTACAACCTAACGACCAAAAAAAGAGATCTTAAGTACAATTGCCTTGTTAAGGCTTAACGCGTTAATGAAGAATAAGAGTATAGGAAGATATCGAAACATTTTAAAGTGACGGATTTTAAATCGCTGCGTTCATTCTAAAGAAAAGCTTCTCTATTTGACGCTCGGTACGACTCGCGATATGCAATCGAAATCGCGCAATTCAGACATCGAAATGGGAATAACAGATACTTCGTGCGTCCAATTTATCTAAAAACTCATCTTATTCTCCAATTATTTTGTTATTTCCATGAGAAAGGATTCAATAACTAAATTAACGCATTGTCAATGGTCAAAGATAATAGGAAATGTATCGCAAAACAAGCCGTTGCGTTCTTTCCTGGCGCACCGCTCTCTAAAATTGTTATTGAATAACAAAATAATGGCAATTTATTTAATATCACATAGCATCTTGGAAATTTTAATTATAGCAGATTTTTTAATCTAAGACCAAAAATGAAATACAACTTTAAACATCGTTTGATTTTCTTTGACATATTTTCCCAATTGTTTTAGAATTTTCTTCTTCTCTAACGTTCCCCATTCTTCCCATTTGTACGGCGTTCTTAGCACATTGGCTTGTGCGGCGGTCTTGATGAATGTTAGAATTTAATGATTTAATAGGTGGGAAGTAATAAACCTCTAGAGATTTTATCTAAAAGAAAGATCGTAGATGTAACGGATGACTGGACGGAATTTATTTCTATGGAATGTAAAATAACGTGAGGGAGAAGCTAAAATACATTATATTAAGCATTTCTCTTAAGAGATTGTCAAGAGATATGCATCACCTAAGAACAATAGCAATCTACAATTAATTGCATTTCAATCGAAATAAGAGTAACAATTACTTCGTCTTTTCCATGTGTCTACTACCTCTTTAAACTCGTTTTATCTTCGTTCAGTTATCTCGTTATTTGATGAGAAAAGATTCGATAGTTGTATCGAAGTGTTGTGTATTGTCAACGTGTCGTCAATATGTGTTGTCGAAGATTGTATGGAGAAACGAGCCGTTACGCTATTGCCCGGCGAAATGCGCTTTAACGAGCGGAAGGACGAAGAATGAAAAGCAAGGAATGCAAGAGAGGGACATTTACTTCCAAAAGTACAAATCCGATTTGACAGCATCTCGCTCCAGGATGAGAAACTGGTCTTGTAGATTGCGAAGCTGATTCTTTCGTTTTGATCGCTTTTTCGAACAAAATGTCGCCAAATTGGATATGTATTCTGAGTAAATAAGTACCACCTGCCTAGAGATAACATTAGGTACAATAAAAATGCCACTTGTCTAGAGATAATATTACGTAGAAGAGGAAGATAGAAAAAAAAGAGATACAGGGAGAGAGAGCAATGTGATTTTATATAAGAGCTCCTGCTGATCGGTTCCTCTCGTTCTCTCGATTCGTATTGTTTGCTCTTGTAAATTTCAAGCGTTAATTACTTCCACGAGAATACGAATCGCATGTATGTACAATTATATTCGAGATTAAAATATAATACATAATTTATTAACCAAGCGCGGTTATTAATGTTACTACCTACTCTACGATTCGCGAAACTCTTAAGCGGCATTTGTGTTATCGTGCAATACTAATACTGTGATCTCCTGCAATTTGTTTCGCATATTTTAAACGGAAATTATCATCCATTAACAATAGCAATATATCGAATAAAATGCAGATTTCCTCCTTTTGCAAGTATAATTTAATTTATTATATTACATTCGATGAAAATATAGGCGCACTTTGCAATTTAATTTGACTCATACTGTTGTCTACTAGACTGACAGTCTAGACTTAATTTTCTATACTCTCCATTAGTTATAGATATTTCTTATATCAACAAATTTGAAACATTTGGAAAATATGTTTATCTTCAACAACGCATTCGCACAATATTCATTTTTATCAATCATTCCAATCTCCCACCAGCATAAAATAAAATTATATATATATTACTATTCATATATATTACTTAAGCCCATAAAAATATTCTTGTCTCATATATAATTACAAAAAGGTCAACGATTAAGAGGTATGACGGAACAACGACGATCGTGAATACACGTAAATATGTCGTTAACAACGTTTCCTTTAGCACAAGTAGACATTTCATGTATATTTTACAGACTCTTCAACATGTATAATAAAAACATGGAAACATATAGGCTTATCGTGGCCACCACAATGAGACGAAGACTTGTTATGAGAATTCATGTTCTTTAAAAAATTCGCTGCGTAAAATAGGAATAGCTGTAAATTATAAAATTAATAGAGCCTTGTGGACTGAGCGTTACTGAGGTGTTTATATCGAACAGTTAATAATGTTAACATTTTCAAATTTCCTTCAAGTTGAAGACAGGCCGATTGAGACTGATTAATCCAAGTCCATGAAAATTCAATAAATCTGTTAACAATCCTCGATGGCTCTCATTGGTATTGTAGCCAAATGCTATCATATATCACAAAACTCGGGTATAAAAGCAGAAGAAACGAAAAGTACAGAAATTAAAGATTCTGCAATCACATAATCGGCCAAACTTTAGGTCCTTAAAAACTTATTTAAAACTTACTTTAAAAAATGACTTGAAATAAAAAATTGCATGCATTCTCGTTGCTTAGTTTTCGGTCAACATACCATTTTCGTTACGGTTACCGAAATTCTAACATTCTGTATAAATAAATAACAAAATCAGTATAACAATTGCTAATTAGAATGTACGTAGTATGTCATTATCGGAAGTGACATCAAAGTATCTATCTATGGAAAATAATACCTTAGCGCGCATCATCCTGTGTATACATCATGTCTAATGTTCGGTTTCATGAACGGACACAATCACTACACTAATATTATACATTGATTTTCACTCAGTTTTACGTCATGCAACGAACACTTCTACGACACAGCTCGACGAAAGTCGTGTATAATATTAACACAATTCCGATTACGGAAACAACTTTCTAAGTCCGAGATCCGAAAGAGCGACGACGGTGCGTCTCAACATGTTGCAACTGACGGAACAACGACGGGTAATAGTAGACCATTGGTGTTGCCTCTTGTCGTCGCCACAACGAGACGACACGACCGGATGATCAGTGCTGCACGACGACGACTCATCCTGAATCGAGGCGGACGACGTGGCCGTCGGCGACGGTAGCAGGGTCTGTATGTCCGATGTCAGGCAAGATTTAGTCGCGTGATCGAGATAACAGTTGCCAACAAACAGAATCGTTCGTCCTATAAGGATGAAATTCACTCGGCACAGTTCCTAGAACAAGAAAACTGGGATATTATCGCAGATATTTTTAGCGCCTTTTTCACTCAACACAATATAACATCTATAACTCATAAAATGTTGAGAACAGTAATTTTTTTTTAGATAATGTACTCACCTGGAAACTGCACGGTAAATCCCAACTGCACGGACGACGATCTGAGGTAGAAATCCGTCAGCAATCACTAGTCATATCTTGACACGGTCTAACCTCGCTCCATTCATCACCCACAGCATCGATAATATCCAGCAAAAGCTCGCGACTTAATACTCTTAATCTTGGAAGCTTAGCGACCTGAATAAAAGCAATACTTTGTATACACTTGGACGAATATTAATAACGTTAGCATTGTTAGTATCTAAATATTTTTTTTTACCTTGCTAAAGTGATGAACTATCAGATTCAGGGCGTACTTCTTCATGTCGGTAGCTTGCATTCTATCGGCTGCCTCTAAAATCTGTATAACATTCTCGCAAGTGACATTCATCTCGAGATTCTGCTTGCAAAACGCCTGGAGCCGATTATTCGTGAAACCGTAGAACACTGGCGCAGTGAACAGGTACAGAGAGTCCTCGGGGGGCATCGAGATATCCGCGAAATAAATATATCTCAGCAAAGATTGGAATGATTCCGACGACGGTATCATCTCGCCAATTTGTATCTAGTAAAAGTTACGACAACAAAGTTAGCTATTTAGCAATTTGCACTGCACATACGAAATGTTATATTAAAATTTCTTTTCCTGTTTAACAAGAGATTTGTTGTGCTTTTTTTATGAAATTATTACATGTACTTACGTTCACCATATTATTCTCAGGCATGAAGGATCGAAACATCGCTTCGAAGTAGCTGCATCGCGCTGCGAGGATGGCCTTATGCGCCGGTATCGGCATGTCATTCAGCTGCAACGTGATATCGCAAAATTCCCGACCGACGCTCTTCAAGAACGCTTCCATGTCTTGCTCCAGGCTGGTTCCTAGCAAACAAACTCCATGATAGGAAAGACTGCTCCATGATACGCGTATGTCGCGCGTGATACCTACCAGTGACAGATTCATACTCGTACTTCGTGAAAGTCCTAGTTTGCGGCATCTGCCGTCGCCTAATGATCTCCACCATCAACGGCTGATCGAGAGTCTCGAACTCCTGGCTCATCACGATTAGATTGTAATTGTTCTCCTTCACGACGAAGCTGAGGCAAAATTCTTTTATGAAGTACAGCTCCAAGTACACGGCGTTGCGTAAGGCCTCCAAAACGTTCACGTGGCTTATGGTCGCCTCGAGGTAGTTGACGCATAGCTGTTCCAAGCGTTCCATATTGAACTGCACGGCGAGACGGTACACGTCCATCATAAGAAGTACAATACGATTGCTCTGCGGATCCTCGACCTTGTCGTCCGGTCTCTTGGTGGGATCGATACGATCGGTATAAATGTAGTTTAGCACCATTTTGAAAGCTTCTGGGACGGCGTCTTTTAATCTCACCTGCAACATGGTGGCCAAATTTATAAAACCATGAAACTAAAGAAATTTTAATATTTTTTCAATTATATTTTCTTCTGTCTTTCATGAACTATTGAAGTAAATATGAGTCATATAATTTTAATCTTATATTAATATAATAATAAATCGCTTACCTCCAGTGGTTCATTACTGGGCACACCACCGAATTGTTCCAAACACTTGTCCCGTTTTTCGCGCGCTTGTCGAATGCGCGACCGGAGAAATTGCGACCGCGCCGCCACCATAGCTATATGCGCCGGTATCTTGGTCTCCAGCTCACCCACTATGAATTCTACATCGCAGAAGAGAGACATACTCAACAGTTTTCCGAAATCGTCGTGCAACGTGCATTTGGGGTACGACGAGAACTGGAAGCGGTACATCTCGGCAGAGCGTATGTTGTTGTCCACGGTTCCCCCAAAAATGAACATCGCATCTCCGATTACGGCGGCAGCATGGAAAAGTCGACCAGGTGGTACCTATAAGCGTATGACATGTTGCAAAAATTAAAATTATTTGTTATATCCTTTCGTAACATATGTATTGAAAATAATAAAAAACATTTGGAGATACATTAAAATGGATCCAGATCAAGCAGAGTATAAACAACAAATAAACAAATTTGCTTCGAAGAATAATGGATGGGTAATGTCGCGAGTACAAATCACAGCAGATTCAAATTCCATTAAAAATTTGTTTAAAAAAAGTTTGTTACGTTCGTTCTCGTTTCTTATTCTTTTATTTGTTTTATTGTAAATGATCGCTCTTTATTAGCCTGAATTCATTTTTGCAAATTATCTACCTGGCTGTCTGTGGACGGTAAAATAACATTCCATGTTTGCGTGTCGAGATCGTAGCAGTGGAGATCATTGGATAAAGCAGAGTCCGCCGCGCCGCCAAAGACGTAAAGGTGACGATCAAAACTGACCATCGTGTGACCATATCGTCGCGCGGGCGGCGGCGGGGCGCCACGCAATATGTGTTCCGTCGATATGCGTGTCCACCTGAAAAAGAAAAATTTACGATAAACAGAACGTGAGTCAAATCCGCGGATTACAAAGTACTACTAGCGTTATAACGAAATTTACCGCCTCTCCTTAAAGTGAAACTGGAAGAGACTGTTGGTTGTCCTGGCCCCGCTCTGACCGCTGAAAACGAACATTGATTCTCGGGCTACCGTGACGGGGAAATTGCAACACGTCGGTGGACGTTCGCCGACCTGAACAACCTCTTCCCACGCTTTGAACTCACCAGGCTAATAAATGACATTAAAATAAAACTGCATTATGTAAACGTGATATCACGTATTTACTATATATATAAGGCATGTGTAAAACGCATCTCTTACCAATAACGATATTGTCCACATATCATTCAACCTGGCATTGCCATCGTACCCCGCAAATATCCACAACTTATTATCGTATACAGCAGCACCATGGGCAGATCTTGGCACTGGAGTCCTATAAGTATATTAATTAATTGAAGAGATTCGACAAAAAAATATTAGAAACCAAAGAGATAAAATGTTAGACATCGCGTAGGGAAGTTCTTGTGATAAAAGAAATACTTGCACTCCGATAAATTTCCACTCTGTCCATTGGGCAGTCTGGAAACGATATTCAAACAGATCATTCTTGTTACTAAGATTGGAGTTGGAGTGTATATCTCCGGTATAACCGCCGAACACGAACATCGATGAGCCATGAACTACTGCGGAATGATGGTAACGCGGCGCGGGCGGGGTGCCAGTTGCAAATGCTCTGCCCCAGGACTTCTCCTTCACGTCGAAGCGCAGCAGATCGTTCAGCATCCTCTTACCATTATCGCCACCGAAAACGTAAATAGCATCTTTGTATGCCACAATGGTATGCTTGCTGCGTCTGTGAGAACAAAGGGAGAAATCGATCAAACTGCATTTAACAGCTATATCTTCAGTTCTGTAATGATGAGTAAAATTTATCCGAATGTAAAGCCCAGTAAACACTAATGGTGCGTTCGGTGAAACGCTATTAGCGCTATCAGCATCAGTCTATCTTTGTTCTATTTTTAGTGAGTAATGAACATAGACTCATGCTGATACAGCTAACAGCGTTTCCTCGAACGCACTCTAAATAACAGCCCAGAAAACAAAACATTATACAACATTGCAGCAGTATTATAACATCGCAGCAACATAGATAACATAGATAATGTTACAATGTTATAATATTGCTACAATGTTCTGTATTTGCTGGCAGTGATAGAAAATCAACGTTAAAATTTTCCACTCAACAGTGTAACTGCAATCACATGTTGTATGTAATAACTACATTGTTGAGGAAGAAATTACAAAGTTGATATAACATTACTATTAGTGTTTACTTGATTGAATACAAATCGCATCGAGATATTCCGTGAAACTGGACAGTGCACGGTGTCTCCAGGAAACGGCGATCAAGGAGGAGGAGGAAGNGGAGAAGAGGAACTCGCTCGCGAAGCGAAGGCAGGTGGTCTCTAGGACCCAGAACGCCTACCTGGCGCCGACGAACTCGTCGCACTCCGGCATGCGCTGCCACCGGTGCACCGTCTCGAACGGGCCGAAATCCAGAGTCAGGCACTCGGCGGTGGCCACGTTGTCCATCTTCGCGCGGCCGCGGACGCGGCGTCTCATTCAACGGCAGGGCGGCGGAAGAGGGAGAGAGGGTGCTCGCCACGAACCTTAACCTACGACGGGCCGCCGCGTCGGCACATCATCTACGAAGTGACAACGGGAACGGCTCGATGCCGGCGTGCAGCCCGACGACCGCACCAACTTGAACCTCGTGAGGGAGAAATACCTCTGGTCCCAGGTCAAAATCTCAAGCCATCGTACGGGGCTCGGCGCGCGAGACCGCTCCGCTTCCCCGGAGCGTGCACAGGAACGTCAAAAACATGTGTGCCGTCTACGCGTAGATCGGCGGAATCAATAACCGGCGTCCCTCTCTGTCTCTCGCCCGCTGTCCGTCCCACTCCCTCTCGCGTGCTCTCTCGCCACCGCGTGACGTAAAAAATCGCCGCCCCTCCCTCGCCCGCCTGCGCCACGCGCTCGCTACCGCGCACGTCGGCATCAATGAAAATTTGCATATAGCTATGTGAATTGTATAGCTACGGGGGATCATTGAGGGCTCGAGCTGTGCGCGGCTCGACGCGAAATATCTTCGACTTCTGTCTCTATAAAAAAAGAAAATAATTTTAAATGAGGCTGACAATGAAATAATTCTGTTATGTTGCACCGAGTCCTGTAAATTACGTTTTAACAGTACACGCGTGGATCATTAAACACAGATGTTGGCGCAAAAAAATATAGACGATTAGATTTTCTTTCTAATAATTATTTATACAATTTCTCACTCGCAATTGTTTTACTTAATTCACAAAGAAAGATATCGGTTGCAACACCGAGATACGTATTACAACATCGTGTTTCACGAAAATTACATACTAAAAACAGATCAGCGTACAATAAACGATAAACCGCAGAGAGAAAATAGATGTAAATTACAAATTTTGCAACTTCAAATAAACCGTGTATATATTTCGTATACAATATGCGGAGCTACAAGAATTGTTGCGTGCAGTAAAAGACGTAAACACGATCAACAGATGTAAAATTATCTATAGCATAAAAAATGTTTATTAAAAACTGCTCCTCTCTGTATATATTATATATATAAGCCTATTTTTAGAATTACTCTTCAAAGTCAAAGGCTCTCGAAAAAGAGGAATGGGGGAAGATCAGTAGATTAGGCTTAATCATTCTTAACGAATATTGAATATTAATCGTAAATTGGAGCGGTAGTAAGAAACTAGCGGCAATGTAAAAGTACGTGAGCGATATAACATTAAATAATAATGCGTACTCGTGTGTGCTATAAATAAGTTGAGAATGAAAATGTAACGATTGTCTCTATTTTCTTTCTTAATTATAATTAGTTCAAGGAAGATAAATATATAAGCAATCAAAAGGAATAATATTTAAAATAACGCTCGCACGTGTCATTTGTATAGGCTATTTACAATTATCTTTCGAGAAACCAAGTTCTCACATCTAAATACGTGGCAGTGAAGCACTCAAAGCTATCGCGTGTCGCACAAATACTTCAACAAAAAGATCTCTTTCGTCGATAATCGCACTATGTGATTACATATATGTATATATACTTTTTTTCCGACAGAGTGGAGAGAGGGATACATCATTTTTTCGTAGCTACGTATCACAATCGCTTCAACTAGGAACTCTTGGTCTAGTACGTGGAAAATCCAAGCTCGATTTCTATCAATAGATACCAGACGAAAGCTGGGACTAGATGAAGCACATGCTACGATTTGTCACGATTACGCAATTCAAATACCGAATGCAAAGATTCTAATTCGATTGATAATACTGCATATGTTAAACGTTTAACATTAAGACAGAAATATATTTCCTCTCTTTTGCGAGTTGTTTTTTAAAAATAACGTTAAACCTGTCGTTAAGAAAGCTAATTATTACAATAACAAATCATACTTTACTCCTTTTAATACAAGCGAACAAGTAATTGTCATGAGTAACAATCCAATATAATTCTCTTTTACTAATCGAACGAATCAATTTCGTAGAGTGATGTAAAAAAGTATTTGGAATTAACTAGCTATAAAAAAAAGCTTGCAAAGTCACGTGTCCGAATGATGAAGACACCGCGTCTTGCTGTGAAAATAATTTGTACACAATTCAATATATATCCTATATCGCTCCTTCATGGGAGGAACGTAAATGAAATGATCTTTTGTACAATGTAATGCGCTGTCGTATAAATAGTGAATTGGAAGTGCTATAACGCCAGCCATGGATGATGACGAATGGACTCGCGACTTCGGTCTCCGTAATCATACGTAATCTCTACGCCGATCGGTATATCCTCCTTCGCCGTAAGTACCAGATGCGGTATTGAATTGACCTCGACGATTCGCGCAATTAAATTGCCAGTTCTTGAATGATTCACCAATCTGCCAAGTTTCTTAGTCTCCGCAGTCGCATCAACACTGAAAACCATGTGCGTTATCAGCATGTGCACTACAGATCTCTTTCCGTCTGTCCCAATCGTGATGATATAAGCTTCCAAATAGAGAATTTTCTTACCAATATTGCTGATTACGATGTTGAAAGTAATACATGTAACATCCGGTATTCTGATCTTGTGCGTACAATTCCTCACGTTCCTTCGCCTCTCCCTGGTGGATGAGCTCGCCACTATATTCCACTACAAACTCGCCCTTAGCAAATTCTTGTGTTGTTATGACACCGCGACCTTTGCCTGGAAAGTTTCTGACCTATAAGGAAATAAATTACCATTACCAAGTTGCTTGATTTGCTTGAAATGTAAACTGACATTACTGTTTTAGATTTTGATCGTGCATAGATTTTTACCTCTAAACCATCCTCCACCTGACAAAGCACCTTATTTTCTAGATCACGTTGTTTCTCTTCTAATACAGCCTTTTTACTTTTTCTTACGCTACGACGTACTGGAAAGTAGTCGGTAATCGAATGATTCGTTTCAATGCCTGGCGGTTTCGATAAACGACTACTGAAAGGCTGATTGGAGGTTCCTTTTTTACGTCCACGGGGAGCTGGCTTTTTCATAACTTGTAACGGGCTCAGTAATGTAATCACAGATTGTTTCTCCTTGGTAGTAATTGTAGCACTCTCATCTATATCTTCCGATGGCATTTTTATTCTATGCGGCGTAGAAGGCGTATAAATTGGAACAGCTACTGGTGTTTCTAAAAAATCAATTTCTCTCTCTACATATATATATATATATATATATATGTATATATATATATCATTTTATATCTCTTTGTATCTCTTTTATCTATCATATCTCTTTATATATCAATAAAGAGAAAAAAGCTAAATAGAATTATATACCGTCGGTTTTGAATTGTTCTACATAAGGGGTAATTTCCTCCTTCACTTGAACACAAGTTGAAATAGTTTGTGCATTATTATTCTCAAAAAAATAACGAGCAAGCGAATTTTTCCCTTTTGTAACTTCGGCATTTGGATCCTGCGACAAATAAAATAAAACACTACAGCACATGTGTATATGTATATATTTCTTATTTATTCTTGTAAATATTAATAAACAGAGAAAGAGGTACTATAAATTTTAAGACATGATACTTACTTGACTACAACAAAAAGCAATTTGTCTAGAAGAGTTGTATGTTTCTACTGCAGACTGTGTTTTAACAGCATCAAATTTATTTGCTGTTTGTTTGGAAGTATCCAGTTCGCTCTCGCTTTTCATTAAATTCACATCATTACTTTGTACAATTGTGGGTAAAGTCTTGGTTACATTTTTTCCTGCAGTCTGCTTCCGTTTTCCTGTATTAATTATTAGTAATCTAATTAATCTTATTAGTAATCTAATAATTAAATCTATTCCAGCTTAATAAAACACAATTAAATATATTTTAATTGATAATATATGTATATAATAAAATATATAAAACATCAAAAACAACTAAATGTTTTATTATTATTTACGATAACACAATATATATAGATTTGGTGTACTGTGTCATCGTAAATAATAATACTCTTAAAGCTCTAAATGAAATTTATAAACAATTCTACAGAACTCATTACTTAAGGTTGTTTGAACATTAGGAATATACTAGACACAAAAAAATAATCTGACGAAAATATACAAAGGCTATAAAGCTGCATAATTTGCGAGTTGCAGGATAATGAAAATAAAAAGAACATCAGAAGGATCTGCAGAAATCGTTTCAAAGCCAATCGTGCTTGAGACGGAATCGCCGTACCAAACTGACAACCCAATTATCGTACTCCATGTTAGTTTAGAGTTTCTAAACCGATGCTCTAGCCCTAGTTGCGCGGCGCGACGAGAATCGCCATCTCCAGGAACGGCGGTGTCGCGACGAACGTGTCGCGGTCGTCGCGTCACGATATTAACGAACCGCGAAATCCGACGGCATCGAAGACAGGCCGAAAATTTTGGTCCGAGATAAATGTCGCGCGCTGAGAGAGAACGAGAGAGAAAGAGAGAAAGAGAAAGACGGAGTGGACTGACGGGAGCGCCAGCGAGGAAGAGAGAGGGAGAGAGAGGGCATCGCAAAGCGCGTCACTGCGACAGCGTTCAAGATGGAGCGAGGGAGGAAGCGAGAAACAGGGAAAACATAACCTGCCGCGCGGCCGGCGCGGAATGCTTGAGTGAGAGCGTCGTCGGACGGAGCGTCCTTACCTCTCACGGCGCCGACGGCGCGGTTGCCCACCCGGTGGGACGAGGCGCGAGTCACCCGGTGCATGATGAGCCGCGACACGGAGCGCGCAACAGCGACGAAGTAACTGGCTGGCGGAGCAACTGGTCCGCGGGGACGGTGACGTGACGCGACGCGATGCGAGACGCGAGACTTCTCGGGCGACGTCCCGCCGGCGTCGCGTCCTTCAACGGGCGACGGGACCGCGACGCGTACGAAACAGCCCCGCGGAACGCAGTTTCACGATTACCCCACGGGCGCGGATCACCGACGAGCGACACCACAAACAACACCGACCGAGCGATGTGCCGCCATTTCGCGTCTGCGATACGTTGCGTTGCACGATGACACGCACGGTGGCTCGCTGAGATCCAATAGGAAGGTGCGCCTTCTGGGAATCTCGTTTAAGAATAAAAATGTCCCTAGGAAGTGAGGTCTCTTATTGGACGTCGGACGCGGCGACGAAATTTCATAACGAATTTCAACATGGCGCTCGGTGCCGTTGAAGCATTCATGACGGCCGAGTGTACGATCAATAACAAGGAAATGTTTCATGACTGCGACGAGTTAATAGTTGAACGTCTGCAGCAGACGTTTTGGAGAACGGAAAATTTAATTTTGTCATGATTTATGCGTCGCGTAGAGACGGAAACGTTTCCTCAATCTTGCTACAAACATACGAAATGAATTCTATTTTTATTATTATCTACATTTTACATTTGTTGCTTTTACGGTCGGTTTTTCCAGTTTCCTGAGTATCGATCATGTAATTTTTGGAAACATAAGAAGTGGAAAGTTTCACGTGAACTTAAAGATTCCAACCAATGTAATCGTTGCGTTTACGTGAAACTTTTCAGTTTTCACATTTCCGGCCAAGCAGAAAAGTTACATGATTGCTACCCTAGTAAACTAATAGTTAAATCATACGTCTGAACTTGTTTAATTTGAAGATAAAATAAAGACGTATGATTTGACTATTAGCTTACCAAAAAGTTGGCCCTTAGTTATATAAATGACTAATGTATACTCCTACCATACAGATTAACTTTAATCTCGATTTAACTTACTTTTCATCTTCTTCTAATTCTTAAGACTAAAAAAATAGAAAATAAGTTAAATCGAGATTAAAATTAATATTGGTAGAAATAGAGACATAAGGTATTTCCAGCAAGTTACACAAATGACACAGTGTAACATATCCAACACGGAGTGGTTTAACTACTTTTACAGTGTCCACTATGCGTAAAAAGTTAAATATGAGCATGTAAAACATATGACTTATCAACTTTTTAAAAAATTTTATGTTTATCATGTGGTAAGAACTTTTCTTTCACATATGTTAACATAAAATAATTTAAATTGAGTTTAAAAATAAAGATATATAATATTTGTTATATTAATGTATAATATATTAATGTCTTAGCAGATCTAACTAACAAATAAGTTCTAATCGTTTCAACAAGAACTTTACACAGTGGAACACAATGTAATAGTTGGACATTGTCATAGTTGGAAAACAGTCTAAACAAACATGTTAATAAATGATACCAAATGAAAAGATTCTGATCTATGTCTAATCTAATTATGCTAGCGATTAACAGAGTTTAGATACAGTTTAATGCTCGGCAATAAATAATGCATCGTCGCATATATCGTATTATCGTGACAGGCGGTTACGTATGGCGAGGGAGGGCGGCGGCGGACGTCACGGGAATGAAATTACCGCTCGACGGCGACTAGTTGGCGCGCGCGCCGCTGTACGGCGCCACCGGCCCGCGCGCAGCGCGGCGATCGATCGCCGCGCTCGCGGGATGACGTTATTATTTTTTAGACAGATTTATCGGCAATCGCGTTGCGGGGAGCGATGCATGCGCGAAATGCACCGGTCACCGATGCGGTCAGGAACATTGCCTGATGCATAGCAATGCGGAATTCGCGATCGCGCGGCGCCGATCGGCGTCCGCGCGCCGAATTCGCCCAACGTGGCTTCTTTTCTTTTTAGCGCGAATACTTTAAATCGACTAACGATCAGCGCCGCACGCAGCGGCGGCGTTGCCAAGCGTATGTCCGCCGCCGCCGTACCCCCACACGTCCGCTCGTGATATACGAACACATGATACGCGACATTGTGGTCCAGAATCTGCGGTCAGTCGCCCGAGTCGGGCAGTTTGAGGAATAATAACAGAGACCCGACATTATCGACTGCTTTTGAATATTTTGACTCGAATTTGAACATTTAGCTATAATACAGCGTTAATTTTACGATTTACAGTAAATCCAATGTTTTTTAGATATTTGTATACATCTAAAATGCGACAATATTATATATTTTTGTAAAATTACTGTTCTATAGTTATCATTCGCGCTCGCTCGGATTATCGTTTCCTGCTCCGACCGTGGTATTTCCCCAGAGGGCGCGACCGCGCCCGAAATTCGGAAACCCGCATAGATTTCCATACGACCAGCGACCTTTGGTAGTGCCCCGTCGATGGTGATACAGCAGCTTCGTGTGTCGTCTGGTGTCGTCGTCACAGTCGCACTGTAATCGCGTATACACGTGCTCGAATAAACAGGTCTGCGTTAAAAACGTCACCAAACGTCCAATCGTTGACCGTTGAAACCTTTCACGAGCGGTTTCACGTGGCGTTTGACTGACGCGAGGGCGCTAGACGACATCTCAATTTGGAATCGTCCGTTTGAAATGGTACGTGCATTAAGCAACGAAACATACATATTTGATACTTTTTTTTTTTCTTTAAGTAGCGACTGTCTTCAAATCGCAACGATCGCCGTTGTGAATGTAAAAATCAGTTCATAATCCGTGAATATCGATTAGAATCGTATCGATTGGAATTCGTGACGAATTTCCGGGCGATCTTAATTTAAAAATTATACGGGGAGAATATTTGTTCACGGTAACGCCGACGGACAATCGGACGCTCTCCATTCTCGCGATCTTTTCCCGCGCGCGTCGGCGCGACGGGAAGAAAACGAATCTCGCGCTGCCTTCCCCCCGCCACGCCGGTCACGGCCGCGCAGCCGAGATCGGACGTGAAAATGCCGACGATTTTTCGCCTCGCGCGCCCTATGAGTCTGCCCTTATTCGTTGCCCGGCGGCGATCCGGCAACAGCGCGCCGCCCACCGCCGGCGCACCAGTGGCGCCGCGTGCGGCGGCGGCGCGCAACTCCCGGAACGGGCGCGCGTGTGTTTTTGTACGTCCGCCGCGGCGTTCAGGGCGGTCGGACGGGGCGGCGGGCGATGGGATGGGTGCCGGGTGACGGGACGGGGCCCAAGATGGCGGCAGCCGTGCAGCCGAGCGAACGCGCTCTCGAGCTGTGAACCGCGCGCGCATTTGCTCACCGCCGACGACAACCGTGTGAGATGGGCCGGCACGCTCCTGGATCGCCGACGTTCGCATCCTCATCGATCTCGTAGCTCGCGCACGACGTCGCGCATCGTGGTCGGCGATGCACGCTTGACGCAGCACGCGCTTCTCTTTCTTGAACCGGGTTGGACGAAAAAAAAGGAAAGAAAAAAAAAAGAAAAAGAGGGATATCCCGTCGCTCACTCGTCTCGGGGACGCCCCCCTCGCGCGAACACCCTGTCGGTGGTAGCAGCGAGATATCCTCGCCGAAGCATCGCCATCGCCGTCCTCGTCCTCGTCGTCTTAGCATCGCCACGCGTCGCGACGAGATAGCGCGCGAGGTCTCGCGGTGCTCGGTTTGTCATGGTAGGTTTTTTCCTCACTGCCGTGAAGAAGATTGAAAGAAGGAACGAGAGAGTGATGGAGATACGTTTCTAAGTTCAGAGCACGCGCTTTCCGTCGGGAGCTGGCGCGTAATCTAGCTGTACCCGGTTCCCTCGTCTACGTAGAAAAGCGGCTAACCTAGAGACTCTTGTGCATGACGCCTCCCCCTTTTTTTTTGTTCTGTTTCTGCCAAACAGCGGGGATTCGCGTCCTGATGAGTCACCACGCGATCAGAATCATAAATGCTCGCTTGTTTATCTACGAAGCACATGAATAATATATTTTTGAATTTTACATATATTTATGTACAATGCATGTTTGAATTGGGGTGACATTGAAATTTGAAACAGAATGCCAATTAAATTTTAATAATTTATGATTCTGATATCTACTTTGCAGTTTAGATTTTGGCAAATTGTAGGCTGTAATTTTATCACAAACAAGCATTTTTTTCTAGACTCATATGTTGCTCATTTAATTTTTATTTTTTTATTTTTGCAATTAAAGTGAAATTTGTTGACTACAACATGTATTTTTGCAGGCAACAAAAAAGTATGATGATGGAGTGAGTGATGATACCAGTGGGAGTGATTTTGACGATGAAGAGGATCCTGATAAAATTGAAGTACCTGGTAATTATAAATTTTGCATATGTATTATTGTAATAACATTCTAGAGTCTGTTTTGCATAAGGTAATGCAATTGCTCTTGCATGAAATTTTGAAATTAATGTAAGAAATTATTTACTAGGTGGGGGTAAAGATCTTGCGACTGCCGCTGTGATTGGAAGTATCAAAGATGAAAAGCCTTCAGACTTGCCAGAAGATTCATTGGACAAAACACAAGGGGCGTTAAATGGTAGGTCATATATAATATTTAAAACAATTTAAAGTGAATCTGTTTTTATTAACAGATGTCTTGTTTTAACAAAATGTAATTTCGCACCGATTATTTTTAGAATTAAACCAAAAATTTGGTAATAAAATTCCTGGAGGATTAGTAACGAAGACAACAGGGCCAGGTTACGAAATGGTGCGTGTAGGAGGCTCTCAAAGTGTCCCGCCAGGTTTGGCTAGTACAGGTCAAGTGAATCAAATGAATCAATTAGGAACTGGTGGAGGATATCCTGCTGGTTTTCCGCCAGGATTATCTCTTGCAGGATTCAATCCTGCTGCCTTCCTTCAATCAAGTATGTATCTCCTTTTTTATCTTAATAAATTTTATGTACAAATTTTTTTTTCTCGTCATTTGGCTTTTAAACAATGTTTTTTTACAAAAATGTATGTATGAATGTTACCTATGCACATACATCATTGTTAAATTATAAATCAAATTTTATTATATTTAAATTTTTTTCTTAAAATTGCTATAATTATATGTATTAATTATATTACTATAGTATTAAATTAATTATTTCTTAGGTATGGACATGAATGCTTTGATGGGTAGTTTTATGGGAATGCCTGGCATGAACATGGGAGTTAATCCTTTTGTTCAATTTCTTAATCAAAGTGGAATTGGTGCCAATTGGTCAGGGCTTTCAGGTACTTGCAATATCCTAATAAAAACACTTTGAAAAGAACATCTTAAGAGACAAACTCATATTTGTAATTTTATTATAGGAAAAACAGTGTCACAGATGTGGATGAATGCAGCTGATCCGACAAAATTGATGCAACCAAATATTCAAGAAGAGGAAGAAGTAGACGATGAAGATATGGGTGTGGCCGAGACTTACGCCGATTATATGCCAACAAAACGTATGATTAATATTTATTATCTTAATTTAATTACACACTGCTTTGAATTAAAATTTGTGATAATTAACAGTCAAACTCGGACGAAAGCATCCGGATCCGGTAGTCGAAACGGCATCGTTGTCAAGTGTCGAACCAACGGATGTTTGGTACAAAGTCTCTATACCCGAAGAATCGATACGATCCGGTGCGCTCTCTGCGCTTCAACTCGAGTCCATCACGTATGCCTCTCAACAGCACGAGCATCTCTTACCCGACGGTACACGCGCCGGATTTCTGATCGGCGACGGCGCGGGCGTTGGTAAGGGCAGGACTATAGCCGGTATTATATTCGAGAATTACTCGAAAGGTCGAAAACGTGCCATCTGGGTGTCGGTGTCGAACGATCTCAAATACGACGCTGAGCGCGATTTGAAGGACATAGGTGCATCGAAAATAGAAGTACGTAATTTATCTGCGTTAGAATGTGTTGAATATATACTGATATTGTCGGAATATCAAAGTTTTAATTTTACAATGAATATTAATTAAGCATTTTAATTATTGATGGTGAGTCGCAAATTGCAATGAATAAATCGGGTTGCAGGTACATGCTTTGAATAAATTTAAATACGCGAAAATCTCATCAGCTGTGAACGGTAATGTGAAAAAGGGTGTGATCTTCAGTACATATTCTGCATTAATTGGTGAATCGTCGCAGAGCGGCGGGAAATATAAGAGTCGATTGAAACAACTGTTGCAATGGTGCGGCGAAGATTTCGATGGTTTGATAATTTTCGATGAGTGTCACCGGGCGAAGAATCTGTGCCCTACCGGAAGTTCAAAACCTACTAAAACAGGTTGGAATAAAATTTCATGCACAAAATTTTTTTTAAGTGTCTATGTAGATAGCTTCGAGTTATATTATCGATGATGTAAAATTTGTGCAGGATTAACGGTCTTGGAATTGCAAAATAAACTTCCGAAGGCTAGAGTTGTATATGCCAGCGCAACTGGCGCTTCTGAACCTCGCAACATGGCCTACATGGTACGACTAGGTATGTGGGGTGAGGGCACGCCTTTCCCGGAGTTTAATGGCTTTATCACTGCCGTGGAGAAGCGCGGAGTTGGCGCGATGGAGATCGTAGCGATGGACATGAAGCTGCGCGGCATGTATATCGCTCGGCAATTGAGTTTTCACGGTGTTGCCTTCAAGATCGAAGAAGTACCTCTTTCCAAGGATTTCACAAAAGTTTATGATCATTCAGTGCGACTGGTGAGTTATGCATAAAATATTAAATAAACACTTTGTTCACATTTTGTTCCATAATCTCACACGAGCTATTTCTATCTAGTGGGTGGAAGCGATGCAGAGGTTCCAAGAAGCGGCAGAGTTGATAGATGCTGAGAATCGTATGAAGAAAACGATGTGGGGCCAATTCTGGTCGGCGCACCAACGCTTCTTCAAGTATCTCTGTATCGCCGCGAAAGTGAAACATGCTGTAGGTGTGGCCCGCGAGGCAGTCAAATGTGGTAAATGCGTGGTGATCGGTCTACAGTCTACCGGCGAGGCGCGTACTTTGGAACAGCTGGAACGTGATGACGGCGAGCTCAGTGACTTCGTTTCTACTGCAAAGTCAGTGGTGTTTTAAAACATTGAAAAGAGAATCTTGGATACAAATTTATATTACTGTTGCTGATATAATAATTATTTGCTGCAGGGGAGTGCTGCAAACGCTAGTGGAGAAACATTTTCCAGCACCGGATCGTAATCGTATCCAGCGTCTCCTCGGTTTAGAACCGCCAAAATTCAAGTTGGACGATGATGACTTGGACGGTGCTGGCGGTTCTGCGGGAGGCAGCAAGAGGAAGCCGGTCCGACAAGCAGCACAGCGTGCAACGAAGAAAGTGCGCTCTTGGTCATCGGAAGAGGAGATCTCAGATGAGGAGAGGAACGGCGCTCATAGTTCCGACTCCGAGTACAAATTAAGTGGCACTGAAAGTGAGGACGATCATCACACGGACGAAGAGAGCAACGCCAGCTCCGACTTCAATCCGTTCTTCAGTGATAGCGATTCTGACGTTGGTAAATATTAATCTTGCAAGTTTTTATTTCAACTTGAGCTTTATTTTTAATTGAAAAAGAACTATATTTCCTATCTGTGTTTTTATTTTTTCTCTAGATCCTTGGGATAGGCGAAAGAAAAAGGGCAAGAAGCAAAAGAAACCAGCGAAGAAACGTTTGAGTACGCAGGATAAAATCCAGTCGATGCTAGTGCATAAACAGTCCAGCAACAAAAATAAACGCAACGGCGACACGGCAATCAGTGGGCCTATGAGCGCCATGGGTGGAAATATGCCTCATCAGGCACCGCCTAGAGACTCTATCGAAAGGGCTTGCAGCATGAAGGAAGAATTATTATCGCAAATAGAGGATCTTGGCGAGCGATTGCCGCCAAATACACTAGATCAATTGATAGACGAACTCGGTGGGCCAGAAAATGTCGCAGAGATGACAGGTAGAAAGGGTCGCGTTGTGCAAAGGGAAGATGGTGGAATAGAATACGAGTCCAGGTCAGAGGTAGACGTTCCTTTAGAAACTCTCAACTTAACAGAAAAACAAAGGTGTGTATCAGTAAAAATTATATAATAATTTTGAGCTTATACTCTTTACACTAATTTTAATAACTCAGATTTATTAGGATTTATTAGGATAATCATTTGTTTTTCAGATTTATTAGGATAATCATTTGTTTTTCATAATAATCATAATTTATATGAATCCTCCGAGTTGAATGTCGGTATTCTATTAATTCTATTCTCGTTTACATCAGGTTTATGGACGGAGAGAAGACTGTAGCGATAATCTCCGAAGCGGCCAGTAGCGGTATATCGTTACAAAGCGATAGGCGAGCTAGGAATCAAATGCGACGTGTGCATATCACGCTCGAGTTGCCGTGGAGTGCGGACAGAGCGATACAGCAATTCGGACGAACGCATCGATCGAATCAGGTCAACGCGCCGGAGTATATATTTCTTATATCGGACTTGGCCGGAGAAAGGCGATTCGCCTCGATCGTCGCGAAGCGTCTGGAAAGTCTGGGTGCGTTGACGCATGGCGATCGTCGCGCGACAGAGACCCGAGATCTCTCGCAATTTAATATCGACAACAAGTATGGTCGCGCGGCTTTGGAAGCAACGATGAAGACTATAATGGGGTTCGTATTAATTAAAAATCCGTCAGTTAAATTAAAAAATCATCCGTCTGGAATACGGATATTTAACTCGACCTGATAATTTCAGGTACGAGCCGCCGTTGGTACCACCGCCTCAGGATTACCACGGTGATTTCTTCAAGGATGTGGCGGACGCGCTGGTGGGCGTCGGATTGATTTGCAACAGCGAGAATAATCCCGGTGTGCTCACGCTCGATAAGGACTACAATAACATGTCAAAGTTCCTGAATCGCATCCTCGGGATGCCAGTTGATCTGCAAAATCGTCTGTTCAAATATTTTACCGACACGCTCAACGCCATCGTGGGTCAGGCTAAAAAGACCGGTCGCTTCGATATGGGTATTCTTGACCTCGGTACGTCAGGCGAGAATGTTCGTAGGGTGCGACTCTACCGGTTTCTGCGCAAACACGCAACCGGCAAAGCACCAACGGAACTACACGTAGTCCATGTCGAGCGCGGTATGAGCTGGGCTGAGGTTCTGAACAAATTCTCGGAGCTGACTGGATCCAAAGAGGGTTTCTATCTGAGTCATCAGATCCGCAACGGCAAACAAACGGCCATTCTCGCGGTTGTGGTGGACAGCAGCAAGAAAAAGTCCGAAAGCAAAAAGGATCAATTATATATGGTGTACAGGTACAGTTGTTTAAAATTTCATTATATATCAATAAATATATGCATTACATTTTTGAACGTTGGAAGCTAATAATTGCGTTTTATCTCAGGCCCAACACAGGTCTACAACTTCGACAAGAGACTCTAGGCGAATTAGAGAAGAAATACAAGAAGGTGAGCGCAGACGAAGCGGAGCCGCACTGGTCACAACAGTACGAGGCCTCCGTAAACACGTGTTCGCACGCGTATTGGAGCGGAAACTGTAAAAACGCTACCCTTGGTATGGACTGCGAAGTGGGGCTGAGAAGACGTTCCTATAATGTATTAGCTGGTTCAGTTCTGAGCGTTTGGAGCCGCGTGGAAAATGTGCTCGCCGCACGATCCGGTCATAACTCTAAGATGCAAGTTATACGATTACGTACAAGTAAGTCGAGCTTGAGAATTATAATGATTATACAATGTTTTAATCAATACTCCGATAAGAAAACATCTAACAATTCTCCCATTCTCGTCTATGCCAGATGAGGGATTGAAAATTGTCGGAACGCTTATTCCGAAATCTTGCATGGAGTCGTTGCGTCAAGCACTCTCCTCTGACGCGGAGAAGACGGAAGAACAGACGTTTTGAGCGCCGAGTCTCGTGTTGAGGGTAAGATTATCCCTCCCGATAATCTCTGCGAATTAATCAATTACTTTATCATTGTAGATATAAATAGGACCAAGCGAGGCTCTTGACATAGCATGCCGCGACTGTAGGAAGTCCCCTCTTTTTTTGTCCTAAATCTTTCGTCCACGCGCAAGAAGAGGACTAAATTACAAGCAGTCGTGATCGCGGATATATTACTTGCCTGGAACTGTTGGAACGCAAAACCAAGTAGATTCCGAATTGAATCTAATCAGCGTGACGAACACGAGAGTAAACGCTACCAGTTAACAATCGACTAAGATCACAACTTGCTGCTTATTTCTTCGTTATGTTTATGCAATCGTTTGTGAGAAATTGTAGCCACCCGCCGCATACCAATGTAGATTTCTAAGTAGTTAGATCCTTTCTTTTATCGCATAATTAGAAGTTCATTTTTTATCTCGTCGCCATTAATCATATTGTCGCCCATGAGATTCTAGCAGGCAGACGTAGCGTGTGGCACGTAGGATGAGTACAGATTCTATTTATCTCGACTGTACCGTAATCGCATAGAGGAACGACAGAGCACATATTTTCCTTGTAGGAAATGCGGAATATAATTGATTAATAGTCTATACGATGTAGGAACGCGTTTCAGTTTTTAAGCTGAAGCCCATAGCTTAACGTCTGAAGAGCATCGACTGTTACGCATCGTGATAGTGCCAGTAAATCCAGTTAAACGTGATAATTATTGAAGGGACGGTTTAATTGAGAATAGCAAGACGATCGGAACACTCGATCCTCTTTGGAAAGTATAGAGGTATACGCGACAGCTTTGATTTTTGTTTGATCATTGATCACTGAGTCCCATATCAATTTGAAGGTAAATATCTTTTACTTGAACCGATTTTTTGGCACTATTAGTGCAATCTGTTGATAGACTGATATGTCCTCGATGATGTTAAGCTATTCCGAACCCGAGTAAATTATCAGTTTTATTTTGGCATCCGTTGAAAGCAAAAATAACCCATGTTCCACTATCAAAATAAATACCTTTTTTCACGATCTCTTGCCACTATATTTTTTTTTTCTAAAAGTACTACATTTAGTTAGTTACTACATCAATTCAAGTCAAAATTTAAAAAATAAAAAAGTTATGATTTTTTCGTAAAAAGCTTTTTTTGCGGTACTGACATTTTTAAAAAATTTTTTTTATCTGAAGATAGCTAAATTCCAATTTTATAAATATGAAAATATATTCTACAAATCTTGAAGTTTTTTTTGTGATTTTTTGTTGCTTGGATATAATTGTTACTTCCGGAACAGTAACAATCCAAATCTTGAGTTGGGTCCACTGGACCCAGTGTGACAACCGAGGGTTAAATTGATCGAGCAGATAAAGAGACGTTACACATACAATACACACACATACACATACAAGCTACTGCTACCGTTACTACTATACCTACCATTATTACTATAAATTATTACAGCTGTATATTAGTACTAGTGCTCTACCGTTACAAAACTATCATTAATATTATCTAGATCTGGAGAGACGAGGTAATCATATGGGTATCGTGGATGTGCTTTTCCAATTAAGTTCTTCTGGTACAATTCAAGAGACGTAACTTATACTGTGCAAGTGCCAAGTTATACGTTCTATTTTTTTTAATTATATATATTTTTTTTTTGCGACAGGACACAAATCAATTAAAGAATGGATTTTCGTTAAGTGTATCTATGTGTATCTTTCATTCAAAATGTCGCTGAATATAAAAAGTCATTTTCGACAGGTCATCTACTCATTTTAAACTGTGTATTGTAGATATTATTGATTAATCTGTTTAGGAAATATTTATATGTAACAGTAAAGTAAAAAAAGTATTTGTATATTACCAAGTTATAATTTTATATAAAATCAGAATCTTATTTCTCTCGGACAAGTGAGCTATTTGTTTTTTTATTTGTTCGCTTGTATTCTTTCGCATGATTTTGCGAAATTGAAATACTAAAGATGTGTCTTGATACCTTCCTCTATATACCTCAACGAGAGATATTTTTCGAAATTGTCCGAGACACAAAGCCTCGTCTCTCGACGATCTCCATCTATAACTAATTAGCCTTAAAACAAAAAAAGAGAAAAAAGAATTAGATTGAAGAAAATAGTACATACAGCCGATATATTTATATTCAGATGCATAAACTAGCAACCAGTGCGGCCTGCATGTATATTGGATGTAGATTGTCTATCCGTTTGTACGTCTGAACGAGATTCGAAGAAAGTGGTGATATGGGCCTCGCGATCCATCATCCCTAATGGTATAATAACTCTTCAAAGATGCAGATTTAGAGCGTAGAGTACTATCCGAATAGTTAAATAGATTCAAGCCGTGATTAGAATCCTCATTTTAGTGATTTAACTTTTAAGAGTGTGCGCGTGATGCGTTTGAATATGACGAGAGAACGAGAAAAAAAGAAAGAGCGAGCGAGAGAGAGAGAAATATTCGTCATCCACCTGTTTCCACAGTTATTATCGAAAAGAATCGTCCCACGGTAGAAACAACAACCGCGTGATTCTCTGGATAACGACTACATATTACATTTATAAAAGGTACCACAACAAAGAGCAACATCCGATTGTAAAATATCTGTATAACAGTACTATTTTACGACGATCGGAGAACGAACGGAGGAAAGTGCGACATTTAAGCGTTAAAGCGAGATTCATCGTAGATTTAATTCCTTTAGCTGTTATATCAATTATTCGTAAAGCGTGATATATTAATTATTGCTGCGTTACTTTAGAGAAATACGGGAGAAGCAGGAGTAGATGCGATTTGAAGATATTAAACCGTGTTCAATTTAGAGCTCGGTATCACGAGATCCGCGATAAACGGCAATTAATTCAGAAGCAAGATTTTAATGCGAGAAGTCGTAACGTAATTAATAGAAAGCTTTGACGAAGCTGAACTAAATGTAAATATTATATATCGAGGCTGTAAGAGAGGCAAAAACTTTAGGATGTACGGGACACGTTTTGTATTTGATATTTTTTTACATTTACATCTCGCTTGAGTTCCTATCTTCCAGACGGCGATTTATAAATGTGGTATCTAGTGCACGTGGAAACAGGCGTCGCGCTTTCTAGTGAAATGAATTATTCCTTTTTCGTAACGTGCTGTGTTTTCGCGGATGACTCACAGAGTGAGAGCGAGTGTGCCGCGTGTATATATGCATGTATAAATGTCTCTGTGTATGTAAACCAATTCTTACCCGAAACGACGACGATACTCACCACGTTCGCGTCCGAGACTTTTTTTTTAAGATCCTCATTCTGCGTCTTATCGAGTCGATTGAACAACGCTGAACTCTCTTTTTGCATAACAAAAAATTGCTAAAATCAACATATATCCTTTCCTTTTTATTGTTATCACCAAAAAATGTATTACGTGACGCAGAATGCAAAATTATTGGTTTATACAATATGAAATACAATAATTTTACCGCAAAATCCTTGCAGATTGTTCACCAAAACCTATATATAAAGAAAGAAAATTAACTCATAAGAAGAAGATCTAAATATACCGTGATGTAATCCTCGTTTTAAAATGATTCAATCAAATCTGGTGAAATTACGAATAAAGATAAGGCCATTATATTTTAACATTTATTAAGTTAACGTGTTGAACGTGGATAAAAGTTTCGCTTACATATATTTCCACGCCTTGTACTTCAGTATAAAAAATCTATACAGACAAACCTCTCTTCGTGCATTTCGAATGCAAGTAAACGGTACACTTGCTCGATCATTCACGCGATGCACATATACAATCTTGCATACCCTATTATGCTAATTTCCTACGTATTTATTAGATCTCCATAGTACCTCTTAAACGTATGTGTATCTTTACTGTGAAACTTATTGCAAAAATTCACGGTGAAGGTAATCGCTAATCTGGAGATGGAAGTACCTTGGTATCCCCTAATGAAAGGCGTACAGAAGCATTAAAAACGTACAAACACCGATGACGAGACCGACTATAACAGAGTCTCTTTTCTTGCGCAGATTTATCCTCTGCAGCAGACTGTTCACCGCCGGAAATCGATTGGAGATATCATTGAATCGGGTTCGTATACGTTTGAACGCCTGTCTCTGAGTCATCAGGTGATCCCGTGTCTCCATCGCTATGCTTATTTGGTCATTGATCAATCGGTCGGAACTAGAAGGAAGAAAAGATACATGACAATATACCGCAAACTATAAATATTTAAAACACTTTAATATAAGTATATTTAAGATGATATTAATAAAGTATCCATTTCAATCTTATTATCTCATTAATAAGATCAAACTAGCTTACTTGTGAATGTGTTGGTTTTCCTTGAGGTACATCTCACGCCGATTCAATCCACTCGCACTTTTATAATTGCTACATAAACCGAACAAAAGATTAATTCAGTTATCATCAATATAAAATACAATGTTTAATATTGAAATAACAATTAAACAATTCTACGTACTCTATTTCCTTTCGGACGCTGCCTAAGAGATCCTCGCGATCTTTCCTGGCCGTGAAGTTATTTCTAATCTTGTTGAACTCCAGCTTGTAGTCCTTCAGGATCTCCTTGTGGCGCTGCATTGTGTGCAGCATAGCTGCTCCGTTTGGTTGCAACTCGCTCATCCTTTCGTTTATGGAGAACAACTACGTCGATTGGATCTAATCAGTACATTCGCTCGTGTGGAGAGGAAAGGTGTGAGGAAGGAGGATCTACCTTGGAGAGCAGCGTCTCGAGCTCTGACGCCATGTTCTCGAACACCTGCTCCTCATCCAGGAGAGGCACCTCTTCTGCGCTGACATGTCTCGCACCTGTGTTTATGCCGAGCTTGCTGAATGCCACTAGCTTCGCATCGATCTCGTTCTCCAGGTGCCTCGCCTGCTTCCTCAAATCTGCAACAGCGATCCACATGACTCAGCTACAATCTTTATATATCCAGTAAACACCAAATAACAATAATGTTATAGCAATATTATAATTTCCCATTCGACAATGTAACTGTTACGTGTAACATGTGTTGTATTACACTAATATTGTTGATTAGGAAATAATAATTATAATAATATAACGTCACTTGGCTGATGTTAAAGAGGCGTGAAGAAAGTCATCTTAGCAGGAAGTGTACTCCTTTTTTTATGATTACAATGTCGCGGATGGATCGCAAATGATGCAACGTGCGCGGACACAAACGGCATCGCCAAGATAACGTCATTATCTAGGATGACATGCAGGTCCCACATCTTTGGGATGCTCCTCTGGCAATGTAAACAAAGATCGCAGAGGCGATTTTTTTCTTCTTACATGTCTAACGGTAACCGCAAAGTTTTCGCTGCTACCTCGGCAGAACGTGGATCTTACCTTCCCAGTCGATCGTGCCCAGCGAGCTAGCCATTTAGCGAATCCCAGACGCACGCGTTCGTGATTGACACGTAAAACGTCACATAACACTCTTCCAACGATGCCGAACGGGTCCCGACGGACGGGGGGAAAGAAAAACGCAACGGGACCGCTGTGGATTGACAAAAAACATGCAGCGACCCCACAATTCGCTACATTCTGCACTTGCTCGCTAATTTCATTAAGCCCGTTTCAGACTGCGTGCTGAAAGTAAATTTCGACCAATCGGATAGCATTAAGCCTACTCCACTACGTCCTGATTAGTTCTGATGTCCAATTCTTCAATTGAATAGAATTAATTGAATAGAATTTTCAAATGAATAGAATTAATGGCAAAACTGTCGCCAATATTTCTTGAAATTATACATAACATTTATCTATTATAAATTATATAATTTATTATTAATCTATTATTAGTATAATTATACTTGATCCGTACTACATCCACTTTTGAGCATGTCGATAAGTCACATTTTGGTATTTGTATATATTTGTGGATGTTTCTTGAATTTTAATAATTATTATTATTATCTTCAATTCAGCATAATGATATTTATTCATTGATTATTATTGTTAATTATTATAATTATATTTAATTACTGCAAAAATATCATTTTAAAAATATAATAAATCATGCGTTAACACAAATTTTCATATAAAATTTAAAAGAGAAACGGCAATTAGAAAGGGAGAGAGAAAAAGATGAAAAGTTTGAGAACATTTGCTCAGCTTCAGATTTACCAATCAAAATTCGTCTTCCGGAAAACCGATCCGTCCGCCGTGTTTTTCGAACGCAGCTTCGCTGGAGTATGTATACATGCATCGCATACGCATACCCGGAGCGGTATCGTTCGAAGATGGTGCGGCCCGCATTCCCGGACGATTTTTTCCGTGTTTTCCAAGTATTTTCATCGCGACGCCTCGTACCGCTCGCACGCGACGCTGAGTAGGAGGAGATCAAAGTCAAGTGGGTGTTGTTCCCTCGCTCGATTTTTGTAAATACAGCCAGCAAATCTGGATGAAACCAGGGAGAGGATGATCGCCGCCTCAGAACCGGTGGTAAAGATGCAATTATTACAACTATTTACTTGCCCTGTCGCGCTCGAGACAATCAGGAAAGTACAATTTATAATGGGCACTAATGAGAGCGTTTTGTTTCAAGAATTTGTCTCTCATTTCAATTCTGACGTCTTATTACAGAATAAAACGTTTCTGAACCAATGTCACTGACTCGTGCCTTTGTAACTGAAGTTTATAATGAAGTTTATAAGTAATATTTTGTCTTTATTAGCAATTTGTATTGATATAATTTTTTCGATTATCGTGTTAAAAGAATAATCATTGTTATCTGATTTATGATATAATTTAATGTATAAAGTGAGAAGAGAAATCATATTGATCGTCTTCGATAAAAACACGATAGAAATTATCGAAAATTATTGATAATATAAACGCTATCTGATGTTTTCTTTTCTTTTTAAGGAATACAAGCCAGGTGGCCGGGAGATAATCCTGAAGCATCCTGGGTCCCTGATCAGTCAGCAGTTGTCCAACAATCGAACGGTTGGTGGAGAAAATGTTCTATTAAAAAGATTTAGCGAAGTAAATATATCGGAAAAGTCTCCTGTAAGATTTCAAAATGAGCATCTGTAGTAAAAAAGGGAGAACGTTTGTAAGGAAATTAAGTAAGGAATGTAATTAGCGATGTTACCTTCAAGACACACATACTGATTGGAATATTATTTTGCTAATGTAATGAAAAATGAGATCAAATTTAGAAAAGACTCATGCCATCTGACATCCGTTCTCTCAATTCACTTTTCTCCATGTGGAGTTTCTTGGAAATAATGTTTAATGAAAAATTCATAATTTCTAGAAAGAGACATGGTTGGTACGCAGCAATGAAATATGCGGGGAGGAAGAATTATATTATTCAGGAAAGGTAGCGGTTCACTGTAAAGGCAATCAGACTACTCGAGTGCTTAAAGCAACTTACACTTGTGAAACGGATATTAAGCACGCGCTTTGGTGCACCTTTCATACTAGCATCCCGGATCATTTGACTAAGAGTAAAGAATATGAAACTGACGACTCCGTTGACAAATCTATAGAATGTATTTGCTTGCTTGACTCTTATACTCTTAAGGTTTTTACAGAAAATGGCGAAGACTATGTTTCTGCTTTGCAATTTCAGGTAAAATACCTTCTTTTTTTTGTTGACTAAAATATGTAACCTAAATGAAGATGTATTTGATAAGATTGTATTGTATTTTCTTTGCGTTGTATAAGTTTCGAGCAAATTATAAAATAAAACTAAAAATTTGCAAGCAAATAAAGATTACTACAATCATTAAATGAATTGTAGAGATTTATACTAATTTGTATGTAATTTGATTATAATAATAATTTTAAATATATTAATTGATAATAGGTCTCCGCCGTATGGCCGACAAAATATGGGATTATACTCGAAAAATCTCAAGTTCCAATTACAGATTCGAGGTATAATTCTTTTGAAACTACAAATATTTCGATTATAATGATTTATGTCCTTAAATTTTATAGTTTTATTTTACAGTTAAGTAAGGCAAAGTTTTAATTATAATGTATTTATATTTATTTTATTTTCAGATATGTATCGTTTGAAAGCAGCAGATTACGAACGCAGCACGACAATTTACCAGTGGCCTTTTCATTATTGCATCCATTAGATGAAATTTGTCCTCTACTTATTAAGCATGGTAAAACATTTTGAGGAATTAAATATATGAGGATTAATATATATTGTAAAAAGTATCGAAATATTCACTTGACTTATATGTAAAAATTAAATGTCCTAATTAATTCATTTTTATTACATGTACAATTGAACTAAATATTTTTATTTTAGGATTCGTGTCATATATGAACGAATCGAGTCAACAGATTATATTTACTAGCGCAGAACCATCCTTTGCGATGATATATGATACGAAGACGGGGTTGCATTCGGTTTACAAAATTCGCAAAGCGTCAGCCGAGGAATGCCAAATAGTTTGTGGAAGTAACGACACAAGTTTATTCAATCATTCAACTATGTCGCCATTAAATGTTGGCAGCAATTTATCCGTCAACAAAAGCTGCACCAATAAGGGTCCTCTAAGTCCCTTCCTTCTTGGTAAAGAAATATCCACATATCTTTTTATAAGAGTACACATGTGCATGTTAATGAAAAAATTTATTAATTTTTAACCATCTTTACTATTAAATTAAATTATTAGATACAGAGAAAGATAACATTAAACTAAAAATAATTATACAATTTGATTAAAGTGAATAATAAAAAAACTATTGTGGATAAATAAAATGTATCTATTGCAGGAATTCCAAGCTTACAAATGAATAACACTGGTATAAGTTTAGGGTTGTCCAATACTCCGTTTGGATCGCGTACTACCTCTTACAGTACCAATTCAGGCGGGCCGTCACCTTCTCAGCAACAACAGCATTCGCGTTCACAAAGCTCGATGGCTACCATTTCTCGTTGCCAATCACCTACGCATTCAGTGGCTATGTCTCCACTGCTTGGAGCACCTGGAGTAAACTCAAATCTCAAACATAGTAGATTACATCAGACCGTCATGATAACTGGATTGAACCAAACACATAGTCCAGCGGCTAGTTATAACAGCATCCGATTGAAAGATATTGCAACCGCAAGCAAACCTTTGTATCCCGAAATCTGTCTTGAACATGTATGGACAGAAAACGTTGGTGTGTCGAAGTAAGTAATATACATTTTGTATTGTATATATTGTATATTCTTTTAGAAAGTTTTAAAAAAGAAATTTATTAATCTTTATTAGATAACGAAGGAATTTGATAATTTATTTCGTTTTCTTTATTTCTTAGAGATATTTGCGGTCGTGCATCTAAAGTTTTCTTAACATCGGACCTTGTTGGACAGAATTATTTGGGCTATTTGATTCCGAATCGTTCGCAATTGTCTCTGGTAAGATTGGAAAAAACTAACAAACAGCAACAGATTATTTTTGGAATGGCAACGAACATTGTGGCTAAGGATGCTATCAGTTTGTCGGTTAGTACATATTGATGCGCAAATATTACGAAACAATATCAACATAATTTAACTAATATAATTTAGCATATTCCTTACTTATCTTAAAATACAAAAGAAAATATAAAATTATTTGAAACGTATGTGATAATTGGAATAACTTAATGCTTACATAAAGTATTGACTTCTTTCAGAATTTGCACATGATAGCAATTGTGGATTTGTCAAATGGTATAGCGTTATACACAGGAGTTACGTGCGTGGGCAAATTGCATATATCTGGCATGCTTTCAAATTTTACGGGCAGCAATTACTTTTTATCAAATATTAATCCTAAACTCGGGTCTCCATTTCCAAGACGAAGTTCCTTGATTTCTCAGAGCTGTACAGCCTCGCATGAAATTAAATTCGAAGAAGCTTTACACTTACTGAGTCCTGTAGGTGGTAATTGTGCTCGTCCGCCGATATTATTAGAAAATTCATTACTGGATGCGAGTTTTCTCGCTTTGAAAGAAACTGTAGGCTATGAGGTGACCGTGGAATGCGGAAACAACCAATTCTTCCGTATAACGTTACCTGTCTCCAGTACGTCGCCTTTAGGTAAGAACATGAAATCTGAGAAATATTATTGGCATATAAGTAAATAAGTTAATGATTGCAAATAATTTACAAATTAATTAATTACACTTAATTAATTCAGATTAAATATATCTGTTACAGTTACTAAATGTTTACATACGTTACGAAGTGTCCTTCCAAAAGATTTAGCGATGCAATTATTGATTAAATGGTATGGCGCCAGAAATGCTCCAGGCCCACAGGACTTTTCACCGGCGCAAGAGTGGGATCTTTTTCTTACAGTTCTGTTCACATTATTAGGATATGATGTAGAAAAACTACATCTGATACGAAAAAACGAGAAGGAACAGTCAACAGAACGTAACAGTCCTATGGTGCTACCAAAGAAGCAGAAAACTAGCAATTGTGGATCTACGGATGATTGGCTATACATATTAAATTCAAACGAATATAAAAATTCTCAAACTTTTGCATCAAATGTGCTGAAAGGTCAGAAGATATCCAACTTTCTTTGCGCAGCGTCTCAGAGTACTGCAGAATCTAATAACATTGGCAAGATAAATGTACAAGCCATCCTGTTTCCACATTTTCCACTTATTTTATTTTCTCTTCATCTTCTATATGAAGAGTTGAAATTAAACAGCATTATATCGGAAAGTCTGCCGTTGCTTGGGCAATTATTATATCAATTAAGCATAGATCTGAAGTTCGAGGTGTACGCTCATCATTATTTTCTTGATTCACCCTCGTTATCGTATTTGAAAACCATGAAGTCTCAAATCAATGACTCAGAGCTGCAAAAAATAACAATTCCAAGTTACATGCCTCGGAAGCCACCAGGCATATTTGAAATGTTAAACAGCATGTTAGATGGAACGGCAGTAACTGCATTCCCGTATTTAAGCTATGTTAATCCAAAAACAAGAAATATAGTGTATCTAACTACGCTTATATCAAATGAAAATCGTGTTGATGTAATTGAAATGGAAAAGTATATCAAATTAATTGTACCTGCTGGAAATCGTATTGATGTTCAAGATAGCGGAAGCAAAACTGACAAAGAAATACTGAAGAAATTGGAGAAGCCTACAACGGATAGAATAATATTATTATATTACGAAATGGGTAATGATCACGCTGTAACAAGCAGTTATCGATTATCATGAAAATTATTTTTTTCCTAAAAATATAAAATGATATTTTGATCCTAGGTATGAAAAAAGAAGATCTCGAAACATTGCCACCTGCAGTATCCTTGATAATAAAAGATGTTATGCATAGATGTAGAGAAAATCCACCGTCAAATTGGCCTATGCACGCGTATGAACTTATAGATCGCCAAGATCTAGCCGTGTTAGATAAACACCTGAAACCGTCATCAAGATTGCAATATGCTGACGGTGAAACGAGGGATTGTGGGATAAAGGATGAACAAGATGACGGCATGGAATTTGATGATATGGTACAAGATTAAGGATTTTCTGTATTTTTTTTTAATACATATGCTTTGCAAATTTATTTGTATATCTATCTTAGATATAGATATAGATTTTTTTACAATATTTCTAACTTACGCTCTGTTTCACTCGACAGATACTAAAGTTACGATTTAGCAAAGATCATAGAATTGCTGAAGTACGAAGGTTGCTTAATTCCTCGAAACCAATGAGGATAGCGATAGTTCAAAGATCAAACGTAAGCGATCACGAATTCATAGAGGAGCAGGAAAGACACCTGCTCACATTATGCACGAGAACAATGGCATTACCTGTAGCCAGAGGCATGTTTACATTGAGAACTTCTACCCCGATGATAACGGAGCAGCTACCCATTCCAAGATTATGTCTAACCGGTACGATTGCGAATCACACTTTGAATTAATTTTGAATTGGTTAATTAATCGTTTCATATATGGCTTTCATTAGGTAAAGCACCGCCCCGTGGAACTACCGTTGAGCTAACTCACATAGATGTACCGCCAAATATGAACCTGTGGCCGCTGTTTCATAATGGCGTAGCTGCGGGTCTATGTATTCATCCGGATGCTGCAAACATCGACTCGACATGGATAGTGTATAATAAACAGCAACAGGGTGAATACGGGGTAGAGCACTCAGGATTCCTGATGGCTCTTGGTTTAAATGGGCATTTGAAAAACTTAGCTCCCTTAAGTACATACGAATACCTAGCTGATTGTCACGAAGCCACTAGTGTTGGACTTTTGCTGGGTTTATCAGCAACGCATCGTGGCACGATGAACGTATCTATGACTAAATTATTGTCGTTACACGTGGAGACGCTCCTGCCACCGACAAGTATCGAATTAAATGTACAACAGAATGTCCAAGTGGCGGCACTAATGGGAGTTGGCCTTGTATATCAAGGAACTGCGCACAGACATATCTCGCATGCTTTGTTATCAGAAATTGGTAATTATCTATCAACACATAAAATAGGTTTTATTTACATGTATGCTGATAAATATATTTATTTATAGGTAGACCGCCAGGACCTGAAATGAAAAACTGTGTGGACCGCGAGTCATATTCCTTGGCAGCAGGACTAGCATTAGGTCTGGTCATACTTGGCTGTGGTGGCGGAACAGATGTACCTGCAAGTATACCTGATACTTTGCACTATTACATGGTTGGTGGACACATAAGACCTTTTTCTGGTGCACAGAAGGATAAATACAAGTCTCCTAGGTACAATAAATTTATATATTATATAAAGATTAAAAAATCTATGCGATTTAAAACATTCTAAATTGAAGTAATTTGTTTCGAAAGATCTAAAATTTTAAAAACTTAAACCTTTCTCAAAAACATTTCTTTCTACATTTTATTAAAATAAAGTTAATAAATCATATCTTTGGTTACAGTTATCAAATACGCGAAGGTGACTCGATAAATATCGACGTAACGAGTCCGGGAGCAACGATAGCTTTAGGATTAATGTATTTTAATACCGGAAATCGTACGGTAGCTGAATGGATGCAACCACCCGATACGCAATATCTGTTAGAGTTTGTGAGGCCAGACTTTCTGCTGTTAAGAGTGCTCGCCAAATCGCTGATTTTGTGGGACGATATCGAGCCAACCAAGGGTTGGGTTTCTAGTCATGTGCCGAATATCGTTTATAAATATAGATTGCAGAAGCCTACGCCTGAAGTCACGCAAAATGTGGATTTGGAAACTATTAAGTAAGCGATCATATCTCCTCGAAAAAGTATTTCTATCTCTTATCTTTATCTGATGAAATTTATATGGTCTTATAATACAACTCGTAGTCAGGCTTACTGCAACATTATCGCGGGTGCTTGTATGGCACTGGGACTGAGATATGCCGGCACTGCCAATAAGAATGCTTTCAAGACCTTGTATAATTACGCTCAAATGTTCACGGCGTTGTCGCACAAAACTATAGCCGAATTGGCTGGCAAATCCACCGTTGAAACGTGCCTAAATGTTGTTCTGCTTTCAACCGCCGTGGTGATGGCGGGTACTGGCAATTTAGACGTAAGTTCTATTTAATATTTAACGACTAATTATGGAGCATTTATTAACGATCTATATCTAAATGTTAGATTATGAGGATATGCAGACACATACGCACTCGCGTAGGACCCGCCAGCGGTATAGTCACATACGGCTCCCATCTGGCAACTCATATGGCTCTTGGTCTCCTTTTTCTGGGTGGTGGAAGATATACACTTTCCAACAGCCCGAATGCAGTAGCGGCTCTTATAATTTCACTTTTCCCAAAGTTTCCAACCCACAGTAATGACAATAGGTTTGCAGATGCAACTTTTACAACTATTCTCTTTAAATTTTTCTTTAACTTTCTTAGATGATAAACTTTTGTATCTAAGCGATGTTATTATTTTAATAGATATCATTTACAAGCGTTGCGTCACTTATACGTATTAGCAGCTGAACCACGTATCATCTTACCGAGAGACATAGATACTGGTCAGTATTGTTATGCGACAATACATTTAACATTCGAGTCCGACAAAGAAGCCGAAGGCCAAGAGATCAGTCTACAGGCGCCCTGTTTATTACCACAGTTATGTAGTTTGAAGAAGATTGAATTGAAAGATTCAAGATATTGGAAAATCACATTTTTAAAACATCACAATTGGCAGCAACTAGAAAACATGTTGGAGAGACACGATTTTTTAAGTATCAAGCAAAGAGCTGGTTGTTTATCATATCTGGAAGATCCTCATGTAAAACACTATTACTTAAAGAAATATCTGAAATGCATTTTATACGTATTTTATAAGACATGTAAATATTTTATTTTCTAGGGTTTTAGAAGCTTAGTGGCCCAAACTCTGACGACAGAAAATGCAATCGCATGGGCTGCACGGCCAGAATACGTCACATCATTTACGAATGATAAAACTGTATTGAACATAGTAACGTACTTTTTGAAATGGTCCAAAAAAGGAATGGCTCGTTCTGAAAATATCAAGTATTCATCGCAAAACGGTACGATTTCTTAATATAAATCTTAATTCAATAATCTTAATATAAATCGGTGTTTCTTAATATAAATCTTAATTCAAGCTTAGACAAGTAGATAATATATCCATAATATATTTTACATAATTTTTGTAACTTATAATATTTTCAGCGTGAAAAAGATTGATATGATATTTATAAATATTTATTTCACAAATTAAAAGAGAATTATATATGGTAGCTTCTCGACTATATTAATACATCTTTTTTTTCTATGCTGGATTCTATATTTCTATTATATATTTTATATAACGACATTTTGATCGAATGATTTACAGATGTACAATGCAAAATACCAGAATTTGAACAATACTTTCTTCATATATTTGCAATAATTGTATACGAATGCATTACAAAAGACAAAGTAAATCTTATACCATTGTGGTTGCATATAATTAAAAGTATAAAAATTATTGAGGAGCAACCAAATAGCTTCGCAATATGGCAAATAAAACTCCTTTCGTCACAATTATCAAGAAGAAGCAAATTTGCAGATGATGAAAATCCGTTATTCAGCATAGAAAGTATGCTCGCGATTAAACAAAAAACAGCGATCATTCTGGATAAATGGGAGCACGGTATTTACGCATCGCATTGCAATGTTAATTCGTTGTTAATTCTGTTATATTTGACTTTCTCTTTTTTTTTACTTTTCAGACATGAAATCTGTATTTAAAGAATATCTTACAAACGGAATTGTACAAGCTGATACTGCAACTCTGTCTAAAATGTGTGCATATTTTATATTTTATGGCATACCGTATCCAATTGATGATAAATCAATTTGTAAGTTTGTAAAAACACATGTTTTTTTATATTTGTACTGATAAGAACATCTTTTATTTTTCATGTCTCTTTTTAGTGAGCTCGGTTACGACAACGCAGTGCACTTCTGGTATACCGAATGTTACATTGTATAAATTGCGAAAGATTTTACAGACAGTTTGAACGTAAAATTTTTATATAAAATATATGTATGTAATAAATTGTTGAAAATGGTTGTGAATAAGATCTTATTTTTTTATCAATTATCGTAATCTTTTTACTTATTAAACTTGTGAATTAAAAACAATTGCCCATCAATATCTGGCTACAAATAATTTCTAATTTTTTTATTTTATTTGTTGCATTGAATATTTGATAAAATTTATATATGATATTGAAGAATAAATCGTACGAATAAATTAATTAAAATAATAAATTATTGAGACATCACATGTGCCTTGTATACAGAATGATATATCAATATCTCAAGGATTGAATTTAATGACTAAAAGTAAAGGAAAAATATACACATAGACTTTATTTTAAATAAATTGTAACAAAATAAAAATACTTTATCTATATAAAATACTTGCATTTACATTTAATTATATATTATTGTATCAGAATCACAGAAGCCTTAAAAATTAAACCCTGTCTAGTACTGAAGTACTGAAGTACATTGTACTTCAATGAATTATTTTGTATAACGATTCATACATAATTCGATATGTACATTAGAATAGAGCCACAAAAAAGTTGGATCAATGAAAATTACAAAATATTACGTAAATCGTGTTAATAAATGTTACGTAAGTCTGTTTCGTTTTCTATAAAATTGTTCTTCATGTATAATAGGTGTGCCACTTATCATGTGTATCAAGTTGTCGATTGTTTCTCCAATAAATGTATAAGAATATAAGCATCCAACTAAAATACCACCTAGATGACCAATAAAGGAAGAATTTGGGACCAACAGATGTATCAATACCAGTTCAAGCCACACCGCTAATTTACTTGGTACTATAAATCCGCTGATATTGTGCAATCTGTCGCGCTCTTCGCACAACGCGATGACTTTCAATGCGAATAACGTGGCAGAAAAACCGATGGCGCAAGCTGTAAAGTATCCATAATCCCCCGTAAACTGCATCAGGATGTAACCTAGGGATACATACATAGCGCTACATCCGAAAGATAATACAGCTAGTAAAAGTACGAAGTTTGTCGTTCCATAAAAAGGTTCCAAGTAGGAACCCTTCAGAATAAAAGAAAGCATATTGTAGTACAGATGCATGTCGGAACCATGTTCAAAATTTGAAAGGAAGAACGACCGCCAGTCTTTGTACTTAATTATCTTCACAGCCGATATGCATACGTCTTCCGCATTCCACGGCACTCGTATCAGTCCAACGTATAGTAAACTCTAGAAAGAGATTGAATATACTATTATTTTGCGCTCCATAAATACTAATTAGCTGCTTAAAAGTTGGAGATTATAAAGAGGGATATTCTATCCTTTTTTTGAAAATAAGGCAAACTGGGTTTAGAAATATTAAATAACAGAGTTAGATTGTTGAAGCAAACTTGTATAAAATTGTCGTGATAAAAATTACTTGTAATGATTATGGCGCAGAAAAGTTTGCACTGTTCTTGTGAATTAGAAGATCCAAACTCAAGATCAACAAAAACAAAAACTATTTGATTAAAAAAAAGAGAGAGCAAGCTGGACATGGCAAGCTCTCTGTCAAACCTCTATACTAAAAGATAGATGAGGGCTTGATGAAGAAAAAGAAATTACTTGTGCAATGACTCCAATTAGAGTAGCAGGTGGTATTTTGTCAAGTCCAAAATTCAAGACCTGCATTGCGAGCAAGAATATCCCATTCTGCAGGCCCTGCTGCCGTCTTTGATTACGTATCATAATGCTCACTTACAATTAGACTTGCACTTCAATGTTTCTTGTTGCAGAAAAGCCGATGTGTAGAAAAAGAACCTGAGGAATCAATTTGATGCTTGATATTGTAAAAAAAATAGTAAAGGTTATATAATAGTAATATAACTTAAAAAGAATTTTTTTTTAAATTATATAAATCGTGTTTATATTCCAATTTTATTTCAGTTTTATAGTTTTCTAGTTCTAAGAATTAGAAAAAGATAAAAATTAAATAAACCAAAATTGAAGTTAATTTACATTAGTAGAAATAGATATAAGTTGAAATGATTCTTCAAAATCTCGAAAACAAACTGAAAACCTTAAATATAAAATCGGGCTACAAATATCGCTCTAAGATTACATTTTAACATTAAAAGTCTACAAGAATGAACTAGAAAAACATGGAGTATATCAAGATACTTTACTCACTTTGACGGAAAGCAGGATAGTTAGCTCGTCAATAATTTCACAATTTGTAATACCATTTGAAAAGCTTTAGGACAAACTTGCCTAAGTAATAATTCAATTTAGTGGACAAAGAACGTATTATTTACATTGCGCAATTCATGCTGCCGCCGTTTATTCGGCCGATAAAACAGACTTCCTAACCTAAAAAAGACGTCACCTTCGACGCTCTAATTTCACTCGCATCTCGACTCGTATTTCCACAATCTCAACTTACGTGTTTTCCTTAAGAAGTCTCACTTGCGACAAGTTTCGTAAGTCTGCGAGAAAATTATAAATTCCAAATTGCCAGAATCCTCACAAACAACATAGAGACAACGGAACGGCTGAACGGAACGCGTGATGAAATTATTGAAATTTTGAAGGGGAATTTCACAGCCGCTTCAGAGAATACGTTGCGCGCACCGATTGGCTGCGCCATGTCGTCGACCTCACTGCCCCTATTATTGCGAGATATCGAAATCGAAGTCTCGAAACGCCGAGGCCACATGCCACCGCGACTACATATGATGCGCCGGGAGCTGTGTACGTGTTGTCAGCCGCGTAGTTTTTCCCTCCGAAGGAGCGTGCTTCACGCGCCCGTATCCGAGAAGATAAGGACCTGTCGGTCGTACGATGTGCGATCACCTGCTCTTATCGCGCCAATAAGATAGCTGATAAAACTTTTCAAGAGGAGGACGCGAGGCGAGTGTTCGCGACACTGCTCGATAACGTGGCACCCGCCGTTGTCTGGAAGATAACAAGGCATCCTTATTACTTTCTACCGTGACAGATGCGTCAGTAGAACGACGCGAGGAACGTTTGAACGACATTCTACAAGGTAAGACATTTTCCCTATCCGATTTCTCATTGACACGTACCGCACCGTGTTGTCGAAGCACAGAATTAATCGAGTGTTGTTTACCAAGATGGTAAAAAAGAACGGGCTGTGGAAGCTGACGCAGCTTCGAGCGTTGATGAAAAACGTCCAGGCTGGCGGCATCCGCGAGAAGGGCATCCAGGCTCTGATCGTCAACGGCGAGGATGCGCATCAGTCGGAGTACTCCACCGAGCGGGACCAGCGGCGACGATTCATCAGCGGATTCCGCGGCTCGTATGGCACGGTGGTCGTTCTGCAGGATGCGGCCCTGCTGTGGACAGATGGGAGATATTACCAGCAAGCCATGGCGGAACTGGACCCGCCGGAGGCATGGACCCTGATGCGAGAGGGTTTACTGAACACACCTACCATCGCTGCATGGCTGGCTTCGAATCTGCCGCCGAAATCCGTCGTCGGAGCGGATGCCAATTTAATAAGCTACACAGAATGGGCGCGATTGCACACCAGCTTAACCGCCGCCGGTCATTGCCTGATTCCGCTGCCTGAGAACTTGGTGGACAAGGTGTGGGGCGACAAGCAGCCGGCGCCAACGGCGAACGTAGTCTTGCCGCACCCATTGCCATACTCGGGCCAGAGTGCAGAGGAGAAAGTAAGATTGTGTCGCGAAGCTATGCGGGAGAACGATGCGACGGTGCTTGTGGTAACCGCTCTGGATGCGATTGCATACCTGCTGAACTGGAGAGGATCCGATATACCCTTCAATCCTGTCTTCTTCGCGTACGTTGTCCTCACGTTGAAGGACGTGCATGTCTTTATAGACAGAAGTAGAATCAGCCAGCACGCGTTGGAGCAGCTAAAGTACGAGTGTGTCAATCCAATCTTTCACGCCTACGAAGACATACACGTTTTTATGAAGGAGCTCGTGAGTTCGTGCTCGGATCAGGATAAAATTTGGATCAGCAACAAGTCGAGCTATGCACTGCACGTAGATTGCGGGGACGTCAAGAAGCATACGGATATCACGCCTATTAGCGTTATGAAATCGATAAAGAATCCAGTCGAGATAGAGGGTATGAGAGCGTCGCATACAAGAGATTCTGTCGCTCTTGTAAAATATTTTGCTTGGCTAGAAGATAAGATAAAGAATACGAATGAACGTATTACAGAGATCTCGGGTGCGACGCAGCTGGAAAAATTTAGACAGTAAGTCGATTATGTTTTTACACAAAGCAATTTTGTTTACGATGTAAAATGTAGATACAAAAAGCGTATTTATTTATTTATTATTTTTTTTTTTAGAGAACAAGATGATTTTGTCGGATTAAGTTTTACCACTATATCGTCGGTCGGTCCTCACGGAGCAATTATTCATTATTCACCTACGGCTGAAACTGATGTGCCTATTACAAATGAAGAACTTTATCTCTGTGATTCTGGTGCACAGTATAATGACGGTACGACGGATGTAACGAGAACATTTCATTTTGGCGAACCCACGCCTTTCGAGCGTGAATGCTTCACCAGGGTTTTTAAGGGACAGTGTCGACTATCGACAATGATATTCCCCTTGAAAACAAAAGGGAATTACCTCGACACTCTGGCGCGCGAAAGTTTATGGAACGTTGGGTAATTTTATTAAAATATTACAGCAGAAAATACCATTTTATGCGATGAAAATTTCATTTTCTTTGTATCTATGAATTAATTTTGCAGGCTCGATTATCTTCACGGTACTGGCCACGGAGTAGGATCTTATCTCAACGTCCACGAAGAGCCAATTGGTATCTCATGGAAGCCGCATCCAGATGATCCAGGTTTACAACCAGGAATGTTCTTATCAAACGGTATAAAAGCATATAGATAAAATGCCATTTACATAATTGGAACAATTAAGCACAATATGTGTCTCAAACAACAGAGCCGGGATATTACGAAGACGGCAAGTTTGGTATCAGATTGGAGAACATCGAGTTGGTTGTTCCTGCAAAGACACGTTACAATCACAGAAATCGAGGTTTCCTGACTTTCGAAACTATGACGCTCGTCCCTATTCAAACGAGTCTGCTGGATATATCAATGCTTACAGACAAGGAGGTATGCACATATTTCTGAAGTTATTTAACAAAATTTTGCTTATGTAACGCTTCACAACGTATCTTATTCCAGATCGAATACTTAAATAATTATCATGCAAAATGTTTGGAGGTTTTAAAACCATTCTTACAAGAACCGAAGGACGTTCAGGCACTTAAATGGCTCGAAAAACAAACCCTTCCCATTTCTCGTTGAAGATTTATCTTTGATTTGATATGAAGAGCTGTAAAAAAAATCTCTTGAGATTATGTAACATAACAAGAACCTGAACTGAACTGAACTGATGTTACAGCGGGACAGCAAATACTCTATTGGCATATATAAAACTCATTTTGTGTACGCGGATGGCTGTGCAGTATTATAATCCACCGATGTACACACGATCTCTCTTAAGCAACGCGATAATACGTGAATGAATAAACAACGAACAGCAAGGATGAAAGTAATCTTATTTAAAACTTTTTGATATACTATCTTTGAAGCAAATCGAATCGAATTTGAATTGAATCTTAGCAGTCATTCCGTTTGCATTTATTATGACGTAAATAGCTTAACAAAAAAGATATTTGTATGCTTTCTGTTCGTTTTTTATTCATTCAACGTATGTCTCATCTTGAGAGAAAGAGAGAGAAAAAGACAGACGTTCTACCACTCGTTGATCACGGTGTTGAATATATCAAATGAATCAGGTGTTATACAGGTTTATTATTCATATCTTTATAAAGCAAGAATATGTTATTTTAATAAGACATTATTCAAGATAGATTCAAGATATTATAAACCGCCGATCGTGCGTCACAATTTTTATCACGATATATATATTAAAACTATGAGATATACATTTTTTAACTCCCCATCTATTTTTTCAGTGCACGTTTGCACCGAAACTGCGTTATATGTGATGAAGCAAGAGGATATATGTGTAAAAATCTACCTTTTCAATTTTAAGAGAAATATTTAAAAATTGGCGAAATTCGGATTGTTTAAAAATCGCGCGCGCAAGTAGACTGTTATTAACATCTCCCATTTCCGAAATACTTCACATTTTTAAGACTTTTCATATCTTTGAATGGTCGACAAATATAAAAGCATTAAACAATTGTTAAACGTGAGATTAAAGAAACATGTCATACTATTCTAAATTAACCGATAAAAGATTTTAGTTTTTAATCGTCCAATACTCAAATATCTAATTCGAAAGTAGAAAATCTGACGCTAGACTGACTCGCCATCTGTGCATCCTCGCGTAAAGTTCGGCACTTTTGGGTTCGAGCGCATCTAGATATTCCGTGTTTCGCGACTCAGAGCTGACGGCCAATTTGAAGCTCCGACATTCGAGAGGAATTGAATTACAAAATTGAATTTCAGCATACTCTTAAAAAGTACCTTCAGAGATATTCAGCTGAGCAAGAAACATCGGAGGCGTAGCTACCGAAGCGCATGGAGTCTCGTGATACTTTTGCTTTCGAAGTACGTACATTTTGCATACTTCTCGCATTTTCAGTCTCATCGTCGGAATCCAACATGTCGAATGATTCTCGAAAGCACAGCCCGAATACGGCGTCCAATAGAACTTTGATACAGAATTACCATTTTGCGCTCGTTATCGTACACCTTATGCGCGTAAAATGCATCCGCCAAATAATTACGATATCTAATGGATGTCACCACGCGTTATCATGTCCATCGAATAGCCGAGATAAGCGTGAATTGTGCGTGGGTAGATAATCCGTCGCCGCCGACAGATATCGCGGAAATTCACGCGGCGCGGCAGAAGGAAATTTGCGAACGACAGATATATATATATATATATATATATATATATGTCGAAATTGTTTTTCGCAGAATTCTTCTCTCGGACGTTTTCGCATAATTGAAAAAGTATACGATTTAAATTTAGCGCGCGGAGATTCGTATCTAGGTGTGCATGTACACGAAACGGCTCTTATCTCCTCACGACGCTCTCGCCGTTCTCCAGAAATTGACGAATATGCGGAATATTGACGTTCGCGTTTTATAATATATCCCAACCGGGTTATTTCTGCGCTCCTGCCTCGCAGGATGCAGCGCGTAAATAACGCGTTCTTAAATACCTACAATAATTATAGAAGGTACACCTGTGGAATGTGTAATAGGTATTATATATCTCGCCGTAGAGAAAAATGTTTTTTACAGTTAAACAGGTAGAAGAAAAATTATAATAACATCATATTGACATCAAAATAACGCTAAAAGAGTGATAAAATGACATAATAATGACATTTTGATGTAATTTTGACATTTTTGTAACTTTTTGTTCTACCTGCCTGTAGGTAGAAAAAGAAATCATTTCTATCAATTAATCTTATTAATTACCTTTAATTGTAAGAAGTAAATTAAATCGAGATCAAAGTTAATCTGCATTGATAGAAATGGTCATTAGCAAACTGCCGATTAAGACCTGGTCTTGAAGCACAATTTTTTTATTAGAACGGAAAATCCAACACTGGGAAAAAATTCTGACTAAAAACGGACGAATCAGAAAAATCTTGTAGAATTCATCAAATATTCTGGTTATTATAATTGGAATTTTGGTTATAAAGTATTGAGTTCTATTATAATAACCAGAATATTTGATTAATCCTATAAGATTTTCTGATTCGTCTGTTTTTAACCAAAATTTTTTTTTAATGAAATATTCACTGTATTGGATTATAATTAAAAGGATAATCGAATAATAATAAATTTAATTTTTGATACTGATAAGCATTCTTTTAAAAATTTAAAAAGCATTCTTTTAAAAAAACATTCTTTTAAAAAAGCTATAAATAATTTAAATTGTTCATGCATGTTTATTCGTCCAGCAGAGTATACATGAGGAAACGAGAAGTAATTGTATTTCACAATTCGCATTTCGATTAAGCTTTTTTTTTCACTATCAACGGATTGCCGATATGTAAATATACAAAATTCCGTCGCGAGATTAGATTAATTTATATAATTAATCGATACCTCTCTCGCAACCGTGTAAAACGAATAATTATAGCCGTCATCGTCTATTATCTCGATCTTTTTATAATATAATTACGAGGAAGGGAGAGGGAAGAAGGGTTTCTCGCGAAATAACATCTCGCAAGCGCGTCTAGGGATGATGGGGAAAACAACGATCAGGAGAACAGGAGAGTACCCGTCGGATCCCGAATGAGCACGGTAAAAGCGTTATTCCGCGTATCTTGCATTTGCTATTATCCATATTGTTTCATCTCCTAAGCAATGTGTTTTTTTTTTTCAGAGATACGTATTATTGAATTGAAACACAAAGTTTGACATTTTAATTTTAATCGAAAATTCTATTATCACTTACAATTTCTTCGCATCTCAGTCTCAAATTTTTAATTCGCGGGCGATAGCAGTCTTTTGTTTTAAAAAAATAACTCGAGCTCCCTTTTATACCGCATTATTTATAGAAAGATCCAATGGAAAAAGCTTTAAATAAAAGTCACCGTGCCTACAAGTTAGACCGAATTTCCTACGATAGGCTCACCTGTCGAAAATACGTGGAAGGACCATTCGACGAAAATCGAATCGGGAAACTCCCACGTCCCGATAATCGCGCGTTTCCATACTCTCCGGAGTAGAAACGCGTCGCGGAAATGTGACGCGCTCGACGAACGGCGCGAGGGGGAGGGTTAGAATGGAGAAGAAAAAAAAAGAGGGGAGGGAATAGAAAGCCGTCGCGGAAGAGAGGCGGCTGTCGTCATTGACAAGTGGGAATTGTATTAAGTGAGCCCGCATTACGTTAAACAAGCCCCGCGCGTCATTCTATAAATATTGCACGCGACGTGTAAACTCGCGTCAATCGATTACCGGCGAGAGCTCTCTCGCAAACGCGAGAGCGCCTCTCGCACCCGCCGGCTTTCTCTCTCTCTCCCTTTATCTATCGCCGCGGCGTAACAATAACCGTGCGGCACCATAATTCCGAAAATAGCGCCGGCGGGAGGCTAATGCTATTTCGAGTCGCGTGTCAAAACACAGCGCGGCGATACGCGATGCGTATCGGGGGCTGCGTTCCAGCGCAAGGAGCCCCCGATCGAAAAGGTGAGCCGCGTGCGTTCCGACACGCGAAAGCGCGCGCGCGCGCGCGTCTGTGCCTGAATGTATACGTGTGTTTGTGTGTGTGTGCGCGCACGAGAGTTTAATTCGCTTCTATATATAGACCTGTATCCCTGCGTATCCCAATGTCAGGGAGAAGGCCGGGGGAGGCGGCGGGGAGTAGTGCGAGGCGAGGCGGGTAGGGCGACGGAGTTGCAGGCAGGGTCGCCAGGACGCTCTCCCCAGTGTCATCCCCTGACGGTCAAGGGCAGTGGCGTCGCGTGACGTCACGCGACGCTGCAGTGACGCAACTAGTCGCCAAGGGCAACCCACGGTTATGGTCGCTTGGCAACCCCTTTTCGCCCTACTGCCGCCGCGGTCGCCGTGCTCTCCCCCCTTTCACCCCAACCCCCATCGATCCCCCCTCCCCCAATCCCACCGCATATTGCAGCCGCACTCTCTATCTCGCGTACACGTGCCGTTGCTCAATGAACTCTCTCCCCGCCGTTTCCCCCCTCTCTCTCTCTCTTGCTCTCTCTTTCTTTCTCCCGACGCCTCTCCGCTCGTCGCCACTCTTCCGTTCGCCGTGACGTGACCCTAACCCCTAGCGGGGCCTTTCGCGGATGCTGCGACGCAAGTCGGAGTAACGACACCGGCGCACCCCGGCGCCCCGGGTTCACCTTCCACCGCCGGGATTTTTCACTTTAATACCAACGCTAATTCTGAAAAATATCACGAACCCGGATGATACCGGGAATCGTTCCTCTCGCCCCGAAACTGTGGTGTAAGATCGTGTAACGTGGAACGTTGTGTAACCCACCCTTGCTACGTTATTTAATGATTAATCGATGGAATCGTTTTAAGCCGTGATAGCGTACTCTAGAAAGTTCCGACTTTCGCCCATCCTGACAACAGGTGTTTAGAACGTTAAGGCAAGACTCTATTATTAAAATACCCGATGATTTATATTTATTCAAAATATCGTACGATCGAAAAGTCCCGAAAGACTTGTCCGTCGCAAAATATCCCTTCGTTAATTTTTCACTCATCGACGAGAAAAGGAGAGATTCTATCGCGCGGGAGGAAAGGGTGGCAGAAAGAGAAAAAAATGGAGCAGGACTGTCTCCTGAACCCGAGACAGATACCTATTAAAATAGAGAAGAAAGACGCAACGTTACGGGCCAGACGTGGAGAACGGGAGGAAGGCGAAACACAGAAAGAGATGAGTAAAAAAAAAAAAGATGAGAGTCCTCGGAGGGATTTCTCGGGCGGCGGGACGGAGAGCGGCGGAAGAGGTATACCGCGAAGTGCAGAGAAGGCTTCATCTCGCTCTCGGTCCTATTTATAGACGTGCTCTCAGCTTCACTCGTGCCCACTGTCGCTCGCGCACTGTCTTTCTTATGTAGGTACCTTGTATATACCTATATAACCGCGCGCGCGTTCTCTCGCTCTCTCCTCTTTTTCTCTCTTTTTACGGCCGCGCGCTACCGAGTCGGCCAAAACCATGCGAGAGCGTCCGGTGAGCGCGCGCGGAGAAAGAGAGAGAGAGAGAGAGAGAGAGAGAGAGAGAGAGAGATCGCGTCGCGATCCAAACCGCGAAACAATTGTCCGGCGTCGCGGACGCAGAATCGCGAATATCTCGCAGACGAGACGCCTTTTGTCGGAGGCGAAGCGGAACGGAGGCTGAGGTAACACCTTCCACGTGTGTCCTCATCTTCGCGGCTGGACCCCGCGCGCGCGTCGGCGGTTCAACTTTTCCGCGATTCCGTCACGACCGCGGACTAAATTCGTCGATTTAATTAAATCCCTCGTTAAAGTGTTTTATCGGAAACAAACTCTGACATTTTCTTCCAGCGAAATAACATTGTATCTGGATATACGTCCGTGTGACGCACACGCGCGGGCGCTCAACAGGGCAATATTTGTTAAACATTGAAATAATATTTCCTTTTTTCACCAAAAATTTTATTAAATGTCTTCTTGCGAGCTTGGAAATTTTTATATTAAAATATCACGAGCATTTTTTTTCTGCCGCCCTCTCTCGAGCTAAAATTATATATAAAGTCTTTACTTATACATATATGAAGGAAGCCGAACAATAAAATCTTATCATTTACGTACCATCTAACGGCGCAACCTTTATAAAAATTTTTTTCTTTAACTGAACACATCTTATAAACTTTGTTTACTTTTATATTTTTTATTAGGGAAAATTACTTTTCGAATAAAACGCTCAGCTAATTTCTTATAAATGGTTCAAGTTAAAGACACAAAGTTTTATAAATGATACTTTTATTTGATATTTTATAACTGGATCCAAATCTCATTCCAAGTCAATCGAGTAAATATTGCGAACTTTAAGATCTTCACTGAGGTTAATTTGTCTTAATACTATCGGAATGCTTACGATCGTGCGTGGACTAATGCCCCGTGAGTTTGTATACATTTTGTGTTTCTTACACATAGCGTTGAGGAAAAGTTTTAAGTGTTTAAAAATTCGACGATATGTTCCTTGATCAACGTAAAGCCAGCTATCCTTTCAGTAAAAATATCAGTAATTCTTTGCATTAAAAAACATTCAATTCAAATATTCAGTCAAATATTTTCGTAGATTTAAGAGGAAATAAATATATAAATAAAATTTTATTCATAATTTCAAACAAACACTTTACTGGTGCAAAATTTTAATTTAAAGCTTAATTGGTGATAAAATTTCAAGAAAAAGATCGACTCTAAATTGTTCAAGGAATGCATCCACCAATCGTTTAATCCCTTCTTCGTAACAGTTGATACACAACTCTTGTGAAAGGGTTACGAAAATAATCAGAACACCTTGGCCTCGAGTCAATGTTAATTGTATTTCTGTTAATAATTGTTGCAAGATTGTTCGCGTTACCCGCTTTGCAAAGAGAAGCATATGCAGGGGCGATGATGACAACACGAATATACAGGTAGCTGGGAGCTTTTGTTATGTGCATTGCACTCGGAGTGCAATATGTATAATAATTACATATAATTTATCTAGCGATAGGATAATACTATCTGTAAAAAAAGTATTTTCTCGGGGACGCGCTTGCATTACATTGCATTTACAATTTATGTAGTGCGTATCATCGCATTCGCATATGATGTGTATGTGTGTATGTGTGTGTGTGTTTTGTTCATGTACATACGGATGTGTGTCTGTGTGTACATATGCGACTTTATAATTCGTATAAGCTTGGATACCATGTCACTTCTGTCATGTTGCTGCAACGCATTTGCACGCCAGAATAGTCGTTACAATAATAAAAATAATTATTTAACTTTAACAATATATTCATTTGATATAGTCATCTTGTTAATAAATAGAGCAACATATACATAACATTAACAATTGCTAAATATATGTATACACGTACGGGATAATAATGCGAAATAAAGAAAAGAAAAGAAGAGGGCGGGAGAGGCGGGGGGAAAGGGAGTATGGCAAGAGAACGTTAGATTTTACATACATACAGCAATTATGTATAATAAGTTATATACATATGTACATGAAATATTTCTTTCAACAACGATAATCACGTTTAATTACAATTATTCGTGGAATTTTTTTTACAATAATGCGGGAAAGGGAAAGGAAAAAGTGGGGAGGTGAGGGTGAAAGAATGAGAATTGGAAGTATTTGAGACGGAGACAGCCGAGATTTAGCGTGTTCGGAGCACGAAGAAAATACGGCGCGAGAACGCAGGTATAAGGGTAACGAGAAACAGTTTTAAAAAAGGAGGGGTGAGCGGGGAAAAAAAGCGATTGTTGCTACAGAATCCAAACTCGATATCCCATGAAAATTTCGTGGGGAGATTTACGAAAATACATTGCACAATTTCTCCGGCAGGGAAACGTAGCTTCGGGAAAAATTTAACAACCGAAACTATGTTTCTTAACAACACCTTTGTCGCAACTCGAGGAGAGGAACTTCTTTTTTTTTTCCTTCTTTTTAGCACCTAAACATCTTCTAACGCAATTCCGTAAAATCTTTTTCAAAAATAAATACTTTTATCTTGACTTTGTTTGCTTTTTCCTTTGCGTGAGAGAAAGATTCAGTGTGTGAATCATATAGTTATGTACAAATGTATACTTAATAAAAAAATATCTCTATTTCCGTTACCGTGAACCTTGTCAACAAATCCGGTCTCCCTCGTGAGAGAGACCACCTACGTATACAGCACCATAGAAATATGAATTTCCCGGGAATTGCACTCGAACCGCGTGAGTCTTTTTAAATTGCACTCTTAACGTGAGGGGGGTGGAGTGAGGCGGGAGGGTGGGATACAAGGGACGAGATATATGCTCTTAAATATCGAGTCCCGCTTCTCTCATATTGACCATGGAACGAATCGATATATAATACTTTATCGTCTTACGTGACATTACATTCTCGCACAGTCGTTCGCATGCAACGAGACGCATTGCTCCACCTCATCCCACCCCCATCCCTTCTCTCATCTCTCCCTCGCTTTCACTCACACTCTCTCACCCTCTCTCTTTCTATCTACCTAGCTTCCACTTCACTCTACGATTCCCGGAAGCTGCAGATGGTATCGATTTCACGATACAATTGCACGAAAATGCTCTCGCCACGCTCAATGACATCAAGCTACGTGGACGCTATCGAGTAGCTCGCGTGCGTAGAAAGAAAGAGAGAGGGAAATTTGCTCACATTTTGTACATATCTGGATACAGGCTAAGACACGAAATACATGTAAAGCGGAATAATGACGTCTGTCGTTTTTCTATTGAATAGGATTTTTTTTTATAATCTGACGATTAACTTCCATTGTGGTTGCTTTCATTCAACTGTGAGTTCGTTTTTTAATAATCGCACAAATTGTGTGTAGTGTATTTTAAGTACTTCGATTTTTCGCTATGACGCAGGAAACATTATTTTTGTACGAGTAAACCGTATTCTTATGAGTTTCACCTTAAGATACATGAAGTTAATCGTTCTCCCGCGAATGATAAGAACTGCATGAGACATTTAATTTATTCTTCTTTGATTCACACAATAATTTTCAGAATGAGCAAATTGTTTATTATTATTCTTGTGATTTATAGATAGCAAGAATTGTCTTGTGCTGTTCGTAATAGACTCAATTAATTTGTATCCAGCTGTATTCTAAGATAATATAAAGGGTTAATGGACCGACGATAAATGACGGATCAGTCGGCGACGGATCAGTTTTGACCGCCTAAAGATTTCCGCGATTTCTTCATCGGTCATCATGAGAGATGCAGGAAAGGAGGGAGAGCGAGCGATAAGGTCGAGAAAAAAAAGGGAGCCGAGAAAGTTAAAGGGAATGGACAGGGAAAATGGGGGGAGGGGAAATAGAATCGGGGAGACATAGATCACAACTTGTCAGAACGTGACAAACGTAATGAGATCTCAACGTTAAAAGGGATTTCTTTTCAACATCGTTGTCATGGAATTCATTGATTGCAGGGTGACGACGCGTGGCTCTGATGGTGGGTTCTCGGATTGGCATGGGACGTCTCGCGCTTCAACCTCTGCTTGAGGTGCACCTTCGCGTGGCGCTTCTTCTCGTCGCTCCTGGCGAACTTTCGACCGCACTGATCACAGCAAAACGGTTTCTCGCCGGTGTGCGTGCGCACGTGGGTGGTTAGGTGATCGCTCCTCGAGAACGAGCGCATGCAGATGCGACATTGGAACGGCTTCTGCCCGGTGTGGATACGTATGTGCCGAGTGAGCTCGTCGCTGCGGGAGAACCTGCGGTCGCAGCCATCCACCGGGCAGGCATAGGGTCGCTCGTGGACCGGCGTTTTGCTCGGTCGGTTCGGATACTTGCGCGGTTTCACTGGGACCAATCGGAGCGGCAAGGCGCTCTGCTGATAGACCTGAGAGAGGATCTCGTGGCCTTTGGACGTGCTCGGATTGTACTCGGCCAGTTGAACTCCCGAGGAACCGCAAGTTGCGGGCGGTGGAGCTTGTTGCTGTTGCTGTTGCTGCTGCTGTTGCTGGGCTTGCGCTTGAGCCTGCTGCGTTTGTTGCACGTTGGGAGTGTAACCACCGCCGGTCGGCTCCTGCTTCAACGTTGTCTCCTGATGATGGGCGTGAGAATGATGGTGGGAGAGGAGACCGGGATCGTAAGCGTCCTCGTGGCCCGTCAGCCAGGTCGCGGGGGTGGTAGTCGCCGTATCGTGATAACCAGGCGGCGGGGGTGGCTTCGAATCGACCTGCAGCAATTCGACGGTCTCGCCGCTGTACGCGGCCGAGTGTAAGTTGGGGTGAAGGAACGGCTGGCCCGCCAAGGTTAAGGTTGGCGACGGTAACGGCGCCCACAGCTCCTGACCCGCTGGCTGTTGCGGCGGCTGCTGCTGCTGGTCACCTTGAAGATTGCTCAAGGGCGAGGACTGCGTGCAGGTCGTGGTGAAGACGCCGCGATAGGTCAGCGTTGGTACATTGCAGATGTTGACGCTCGTCGCGGGCGCAGTGGACGTGGAATGCGGTGAGTATAAAATTACACCACTCTGCAGCGCGTTGCAGCGATCCGCCTCGTCCTGGGTCTGGTGATGGCGCGACGGCGGACTGCTCGAGGAAGGCGCGTTCGACGTAACGCCACCGCGCGCGTCCTGATGGTGATGATGCCGATGATCCCTGCCGGCGGACGCGCCGTTCTCGTCTTCCTCTGCGGTCGCCTCCTCCAAAGAGAGATCCTCGCTCGCCAGGCTGCCTGTGAAGCATCGATAAAATCATCGCTTAGTCTTCATCTCGCACGCACCACGTGCACGTCACGAATGTTTCGTTTTGTTGTCCTACATACGCGACGGACGGACGGACGTGTATTTGTGCCGAGTGCCGACAGGAAGAAACGCGCGATACGGGGGTGACTTTATCTCTCGGAGACTATCTTTTGTCTGCATCCTGCCGCGTTGTTACTTCCTTTCCTACGCATTTAATTGCTAACTAGCGTTGAGGAAGCACTCGTCAAAATCACAAAACAAATGGCGAATATGCGTAATATCAAATGCATTTTTTTTTTCACAATAAAAAGACTCGATATTATTTTCCCGATATAACTTGTCGAAAATAACTGAGGAATAAAACCCGCCAGGGATCGTCGTTAATTGTGTGTTTGCGCTTTTATTAAAAATACATACTTTCATGTCGGGAGATAAAAAGGTATATAGCAAACGCCTTTGTCGAGCTGTATGATAATCGGGAGGGTTATTACGGTACTGAGGGTGGATGAGAGTGGGGGTAGCTAGAAGCATGAATGAACCGAACCGAAGGGATAGTGAGAGAAGAGGGGAGAGGAGAAGCGGGAGAGGTAGGTGGCGGTGATGCAGAGGAGAGTCTCTCTGAATGTCGGGGTCGTTGGGTATTGATCCGCGACAGGCGGACAGACCTTCGATATTACGTGTTTTCGCGGGCGAGTGTAATAAACGTCAGTAACATGCCTCGTGGCTCCTCGCCGCAGACGCCGCCGCGGCCCTCCGCTCGCGCACCCGTGCGCGAGTGCTCGGGTACTTGGGCGGTACCTAAATTTTCCCGCGAATGATGCAGATGTTAACGACCAGGCGATCAAGGAGCGCGAGGAGCTCGCGAAACGTATAGAAAGCGAAAGGACGGCGAAAGCGAAACAGCAAGCGTATATTCAATGGGCGCCGTGTTTTCGCGCCCATGTAATCCTGTTAATGTTCGCCGAATCACGAGGGATACAGATCGCGTCCGATCGGCCCCGAGGCTCGGACCGTATGGGACGATCGCGTATCCGCGTATTGTCCTTCCCCCCTCCCCCTCTCTCTCTCTCTCCCTTGTGCGTTTACGCCACCGATAAAATGCATTCGATGAAGCAGGTGGTCGATGTATTCGAATGTAAAGAGAAAACCGAGAGGATGATTGGTTCTCTCGCTCTTAAGTGATTAGCTGACGTAGGTACCTGAAATCGGTGGCGGTTCAACGAGCGCGGAGGGCCCGAAGAAAGACGGTAGGTCGCTGCTGGTGGTGACCGGCGTGTTGAGGTCGCCGGGCTTGTCCTTCTCATTGGTATCGTGAATGTCGCTCCTGCAGTTCCTGATGCAGCTCTTGTCGTCGTCATCGGGTTGCCGGTGCCGCTTGTCGTCCGCGGTGTCGGTGGACGGCGAGGACGCGTTGGGGACGTGCAGCTGATGCTGAAGGTGGTGCTCGTCCAGCCGGTGATGATGCCGGCCATGGCCGTGCTCCGTGGGGGCGGTCGAGCTGATCTGCAGCTGCATATGCAGCGGCACGCTCGTGGCCAGGGAGAGCGACGGCGTGCTCTTGTCGCACGAACCGGTGGACGAGTTGGTGTAGATCGCGTTGACGGGCGAGCTGCCGCAGGTGACCGAACCGGCGGACGAGGAGGAGGCCGCATTGTACGGTAAACACGCGTCGAAGCTCAGCTGCACCGGCAAATTGAACGTCGCATGATGATGATGATGGTGACCCAGCGGTGGCGAGGAGAGCAGAAACGGGCTGGTGGCCGCGTGCGGCTGCGAGCCCACCACCTCTACGCCGTCCATAGTCATCCTCTGGAGCTGATCGCCTCCCTGGGCGACGGCAGAATCCTCGGTGCCGCACTGCGTGTCCTCGCCTGCGGTTGTATCGTTCAACGTAATTATTATGGTTAAAATTACAGCCGTTTCCTCGATCACTTTGACAGTTTTAAGTTGTTACTCCGAGAGCAATTAAGTATCTTTCTCTCTCGCTCTCGCTCTCTTTCTCTCCTCTCTCTTTCGCTCTTCGTCTCCCAAATGTAAATAGCGCGCGGGTTAAAGACGTGCGTGAATAATGCGTTAATGTCTCGAGCGATCTGTCGGTGGGATCGCTCACCGTGGATCGTCACTCTACTCCTCTCGGCTAGTAGGATTAGTATGTGATTAAGTATGCGTGACGTTCCCTCTTTCTTGCTCGATCGCGTGGCGCGCGCCCTTGGTTAAAATTCAATCGAGTCGCTCGCGCGTCGCTTGAACGCGAGGAAAAAGGGTGTCTCCCTTTCTCGCCTCTTTATTATTTTGCGTTTTTCTCTCTTTTTACCTCGATGGATGCCACCGGCCGTGGCCGGTAACACCGCGTCGCGGAACGGACCACCACCGACCACTAGTAATCACCATCACCGACACCATTTACCACCACCGTGTGCCAGGGAAGCTAGGACCGTTGCGGCTTTCTTTCTCTCTCTCTCTCTCTCTCGCATACGCTTAAATATTTCGACGATCGCGACGATCAGTAGTTTCGTGAGCGGTATGTCTGGGTTACCACCTAGGTTTTTTCTTTTTACCTCGCGAAAAACGAACAAGGCTTATTAAAACGACGGTATATCGGTGGGATCGGTACGCGCGCACCGCCTCGCAAGTGAGTATTACACTTCTCTTCTCACCTTCCCGACGTTACGGACGACGCGTCCGAGAGAGCCGATGTGAATACGCGTCGGGAAGCGAGGCAAAAGTATTCGTGCGGCGGGAGAAGACGTGTCCGGCAACCCGCCACCCGCCGTCGCCGTCGCTGGCCGCCAACCACCACCGCCGACCGTCGTCGTCGTCGCCGCCGCCGCCGTCGCCGCCGTCGCCGCCGTCGCTGCGTCAGGTCCACGCGTGCTCCGAATCTGCGCGCGAGTGAGAGCAAATACAGTGTGTATGATCCGGGTACGTGTGCGTGGGCGCGCGAACGTGAGCACGCGCGCGCGCGCGCGAACGCGAGCGCGAGCGCGGGCGCGAGTGGCCGCGCGCGTTTTACGTCGCGTCGGCAACTCTTTTTCTCTTTCTCTCGTTCTCCCGCTTTTCTTCCCTTCCTCTATCTCTCGCCCTCTTTCTCTCTCCGTCCATCCATGTTTAGTCTCTCTCTCTCTTTCTCTTTCCTTCCTCGCGGTCAGCTTTCCTTCTCTCTCTTTCTTTCCGTGAGCGCGCTTCTCTCCTTCGGGCGAAGGTGTATCTCGGCTCCGAGAGAATGTGTATTGGCTCGTGCACGGCGACGTTGTTAAAGGACGCGCGATGCGTGGGGGTCGCGCACGAACTGAGCCGAGCGGCGGCGCGCCCCGTAGTTTTATGAATGGACCGCCGAGACTGTCCCATATTTGGAAGCGCCGAGTCGAGACCGCCAGCCAATCCCCGCCCGGCCGGACCGCTGTCTACGCACGCGTGTGTGCGCGCGGCCGCGCGCGCGAGAGAGAGAGATACGTCTTCATACGTATATGCGCGTCGTATTTATACACGCCGCAGCATATACGTGTGTATTTAAATATACGCGCGTATATTTAAATACACGTACGAGTGCGCACGCGCGCGTGCGGGACGCGTATACGTCTACACACATACACACGCATGCCAGTCTTGCATTTACGCGTGTCGACGTGCAAGTCGCAAGATCTGAACGATCCCCCTCCTCCCCTCCCCTCCCCGCACCATGGCTCCGTGCTTCTCGCGCCGTCGTAGTTACCAGCCGGTGCTTACGAACGTACATCTATCCCCACCAGTCGCCCTTCGCGCGCCGCCACCCTCCGCCACCTCCCGCCGCGTACTAGCGTCCCACCACCGTTTCCCTCTCCTTCTCCCCCGCTACCCCTCTCTCCCGTCTCTCCCCCTCGGCTCCGCAACCCCGTTCACCGGTGACGTAGGGCATCGTGACGTAGACCCGCGGCGCGCGACTGTTGTCCCCCCACGATGGGCACTTTCGAGAACGCGCGCGAGAGCACGCGACGAAGGAAGATGGAGGAAAAGCCGCGAATTGGCGTGTGCGGAGAGCGGAAAAGAGCGGAGCGGAGCGGCGATCAATCCAACGAGCGTTGCGTCGCGGCGCGGCGACTTTGTCGCCGATCGGTCGGCCCGAGCTGCGGTAATTCATTCTTTCCTTTTTCGTTTTGCCTTTTTTTTTTTAATCTGTGAGAGAAGACGGAGGGGATGACAGCGCCGGCGTCGCACTCTCCGTTGTGTCCGAGTCGATCATTAATTAAAGTAAGCGGGATTAGAGATAAACGAGACGCCACCAGCCTCCGTCGACGACGGACTATTCCCAGTGGTGATCCGTGCCCGTCAGCGGCGCGAAATTATTAACGACTCGCACGGGGCAAACACGGCAAGCCGTGCCTCGGTAAATTATCTCGTATTACTGTCAATTATGCGCGCCAAGTCCCGGCGAACGAGTGTTGCTCACTCGGGGCGGGCGCGAATTGCCGCCATTACCGCCGTTTCATCGGTAACTGA